>JABLTG010000034.1:37316-133033 GCA_016618085.1 Neovahlkampfia damariscottae
AATCATTTGGAAATACTCTTTTTGATAATGATTCAGGTAATATCATTCTAATATGTTCAGGAGTTTTTAATCCTTTTAAACTCACTTCTCCCATATCTTTAATAAATATTGGATAATTAAATTCATTTTGTTTATCTTTAATTTTTTGATATGTTGAATCTGAAATAACAATCATTCCTCCTTTAGCTTTAGATTCAACTCTTGCTGATCTATTTACCATTGGACCAAAATAATCTTCTCTATCAGTTGTTGGATCAACTTCAACAATTGGAAATCCTGTATGAATTCCCATTCTTACTCTAAATCCTTTAAATACTTCTTCATTTTTATCATTTTTTTCAATTTGACCAGATTTATGTTTAAATACTTCTTCAGGCCAATTTGCTTTCATTAAACGAATTTGAACTAAAAGAGCAAAGTTAATAGCTTCCATTGCAGAATCAAATGCACACATAAATGCATCACCTTCTGTTTTAACTTCAAATCCATTTGTTTCTTCAATAACTTTTCTAATTTCTTGATTATGTATTTTCAATGATTGTTGCATCACAGAAGAACTCATTTCCCATAATGAAGTTGAATCTTGAACATCAGTAAATACCAAAGTAACTTCACCATAAGGTCCTTTTCTCCCTTTGTTGATATGTTCTTTATCATTTTCATGAAAGTTCAATTGATCTTCAACCAATTTCAGTTTATTTTTCAATTCTAATTCATTCTTTTGAAGTTCTTCATTTTTTTCTTTCAATTTTTCCAAAGATTCATTATATTGACTCATTGTGCTCTTTGATTGTTGAACTAAAATATTTTGATTATCAATTTCCATTTGAATCATTTTCATGTTTGCTTCATTTTTTACCTTTTGTAACTTGATTTCAAAATCAGATTTATCTTTTTCAAGTTTTTCTTTTAATCCAATGATTTCAACTTCAAATTGTTTTGATTTGTTATCCATTTCATCTTTATTGTTTAAATTACTAGTATTCATCAATAATTTTTTTTCATTTTCTAAATTTGTTGCATCAAGTAAATCATTCAATTTTGAAATTTCTTTTTCGTGTTGAGAGGTTAACCTGTCATATGTCAGTTTATATTTTTCTTCATTGTCTGATAGTAACTCTCTTAAGTTTTCAATTTCCATTTGAAGATCATAAATTGATTCATCATTCTTCTTTGATTTATCCATATTTTTCATTAAATCATCAACTTGTGAAGATAAATTTTTTTGTTTTTCAATTGATGAGTTCATTTTTATTTTAGTTTCATTCAGATTTTCAGTTTTTTCAAAGATTGTCTTTTTATTTTCATCAATCCTTTCTTTAAGAGAATTTGATTCGGTTTCAAATTGATTTCTTAATTTCTCAAAATCACTCAATGTTGATACTTTTGGTTTTTCAACAATTGGTTCATCTGGAAACTTTCTTTTTGACAAAGCTTTTGGAAGGATCATTCGAATATGTTCTGGTTCTTTTAACCCTTTCAAACTGACTTCTCCCATATCTTTCATGAATACAGGAAAAATAAAGTTTGATTGATCATCTTTTACTTTTTGATATGTTGAATCTGAAATAACAATCATTCCTCCTTTAGCTTTAGATTCAACTCTTGCTGATTTGTTAACCATTGGACCAAAATAATCTTCTCTATCAGTTGTTGGATCAACTTCAACAATTGGTGAACCAGTGTGAATTCCCATTCTTACTCTGAATCCTTTGAATGTTGTTTTATCTTCGTCATCCTTTTCAATTTTTCCAGATTTATGTTTAAATACTTCTTCAGGCCAATTTGCTTCCATTAAACGAATTTGAACTAAAAGAGCAAAGTTAATAGCTTCTATTGCAGAATCAAATGCACACATAAATGCATCACCTTCTGTTTTAACTTCAAATCCATTTGTTTCTTCAATAACTTTTCTAATTTCTTGATTATGTATTTTCAATGATTTTTGCATCACAGAAGAACTCATTTCCCATAATGAAGTTGAATCTTGAACATCAGTAAATACCAAAGTAACTTCACCATAAGGACCTTTTCTCCCTTTTTTAAATTGATATTTCTCCTTTTCATAAAATTTCAATTGGTCTTCAAGGAGTTGTAATTGATTTTGTAATTCGGATTCTCTTTGTTGAAGTTTTCGATTTTGTTCATTCGCTTCATTGATTTGTCTATTAAAATCAAGAATTGAATTTTGAAATTGATCAATAATCTGCTGTTGTTGTTCAAGTTTTAAATTGATAATTTTCATTTTTGACTCATTTTGAAATTTCTCTAAAGTTGTTTGAAAATTTTCAGTTTCATCATTCAATTTCTTTTTAGTTTCCAAGTACTTATTTTCAATTTCTTCTTTTTTACCCTTTTCTCTGGAAACTACTTTATCTTTTTCAGTTAATTGATCTTTTAATTTTTCATATTCATATTTCAAATCAGATATTGATGTTTCATTTGTTTTTGGTGTAAATTTTTCTTGTTCTTTTTTAATATCTTCAAATTCTTTGGTCATTTGACTAACCCTTTCAGTCAATGTTTTGATTTCACTTTGTTTTTTTAAGATTGCCCAATTAGTTTTTTGAATTTTTGAATTATTCTCTTCAGATTGTTTCTTAACAATACTATTCTCTTTTTGAATATTTGATTTCAAATTTTTTAAATCTCCTTCATTCATTTTTTGTGTTGTAGTTTTAACTTCATCATTTGGAAATACTCTTTTTGATAATGATTCAGGTAATATCATTCTAATATGTTCAGGAGTTTTTAATCCTTTTAAACTCACTTCTCCCATATCTTTAATAAATATTGGATAATTAAATTCATTTTGTTTATCTTTAATTTTTTGATATGTTGAATCTGAAATAACAATCATTCCTCCTTTAGCTTTAGATTCAACTCTTGCTGATCTATTTACCATTGGACCAAAATAATCTTCTCTATCAGTTGTTGGATCAACTTCAACAATTGGAAATCCTGTATGAATTCCCATTCTTACTCTAAATCCTTTAAATACTTCTTCATTTTTATCATTTTTTTCAATTTGACCAGATTTATGTTTAAATACTTCTTCAGGCCAATTTGCTTTCATTAAACGAATTTGAACTAAAAGAGCAAAGTTAATAGCTTCCATTGCAGAATCAAATGCACACATAAATGCATCACCTTCTGTTTTAACTTCAAATCCATTTGTTTCTTCAATAACTTTTCTAATTTCTTGATTATGTATCTTCAATGATTTTTGCATGATTGGTGAACTCATTTCCCATAATGAAGTTGAATCTTGAACATCAGTAAATACCAAAGTAACTTCACCATAAGGTCCTTTTCTTCCCTTTTTAATTTGATTTTTATCTAAATCTAAAAATTTTAATTGATCTTCAACTAATTTTAATTTATTTTGTAATAAATCTTCTTTTTCTTGAAGTTTTCTGTTTCTTTCTTCAAGTAAAGATAAAGAATGATTAAAATCAATAATTGCTTGTTGAGATTCTTCCATTTCTTTTTTTTGATTTTCAATTTCCACATTCATAACTTTTAATTTTGATTCACTTCTAATTTTATTCAAATTTATTTCAAATGCTTGAATTTCATTTTCTAATTTTGAATGTGTATCTTCTAATTTTTTTTCTAAAATTGATTTTTCAAATTTTAATTTTTGTAATTCTTCTTTAATTGAATCAACATCAAAATTATTTTTATTTTGATCATTCATTAAATCTTTTTCAATTTCATCATCTTCAATAATTTCTTTTTTTTTTGGAGATGTAAAAATATCAACAATTTCAACTGATTTTGGTGATTTTAAAGCAGCAAAACTTGTTGTTCTTGCACTCTTAAAACTATTATTATTATTCTTCTTAAAAGAAAAACTTAAATTCAAATTCTTAACAATAGTTGTAATATTCTTTTTATAGTATTCATAATAATATGATAAATAAGTAATAATTGATAATTCTTCAGGTGAATTAGTAATTACTTCAGGTTCAATAATACTTGGTATTTTAAATGTTTCTTTGGCAATTTTAATAGCATCTTTATTCAATTCTAAACATATTTTTGAATCTTTCTTTTTTGATTTTTCTAAAACTTCTTCCATGTCTACAATTGAAGAATCAAAAGCTGCTAATAAAGCATTTAAAGGAACTCCAGATGAAAATGATGTGGTGAAATTATCAATTTTATAATCATATTTATCACAAATATCACGTACAAATGTCATTAATTGTTCTTTTATATTCTTATTTTCATTACCAAATATTTGGAATTGAAAGTGTAATATAACTCTCCAAATTAATCCAAGAAGTAATTTTGTATTTCCATCAGCAATATCTTTTGCACTACAAAATTTGGTTTCTAATCCTTTATCCTTCATTACATCCAATGCTATAGTTATATTGTTCTTGTTTAAATTAAACAAAAAAGTATATCTTACTTGTCTATGTAAAGGGTGTGTAGCATTTACTTTTGGTTTTTTAGGTAAAGGTTCTTTAGTTAACATTTCAATTAAAAGACATAATTTGGTTCCGTCAGTCAATTCTTCCAGACCAGAAATATATTCGTTTTTTTCGATTAAAATACTGTTAATCCAGGATGTGAATGCCTTTTTTATTAGTAATGTATTTGGGTACTGCCTTTTGTGTCTCAATCCACTGTCCTTCGTCAACTTTATTACCAAACATGAACTTTTGTTTAATTGGCTTAGTTCAATTCTGGTATTTAGAATTGCCATTTCTAGACATGAAAGAAAATGATTTTGATTTCCAGAGTATTTGCTCGATGTGAATGTCCCAATCTAATCCTTAAAATCATCAGAGGAAAAACGAATTTTATTGGACATTCAACCCAAACAGAAATTGAAGAATTCACCAAACGGATGAAAGAAAAATTAATTTATTTTTATACACTTCTAATAGTGTTATTTTTGCTATTTTTGAAGATAATAATTTCAAACAGCGGAAAGATTGATGAAAATTCTATTCAAAATAAAAAAGTAGTTGTCCATGTCGCCAGAGAATATGAAAAACTTGTTTTATATGGTGGATTAGGTTCTGTACTTGGATCTTTAACGACATATCAGAGTAAATCTGATTTTTTGGAGCCTTGGATTGTTCTACCTCTATATAAATTTATTGAAATTACAAACGATGAATTCTTCACTGAAATTACTGTAACGTATGATGACAAGAAAATACAAGTTCCAATTTATCAAAAACAATTTGGAGGAGTAAAAGTATTCTTAATTGGAGAAGGAGATGAATATCCTTTTAATCAAGTTTTTGATACAACTCTACAGAAATTATATGCTACTCCAGAAGGAATATCATCAAGTTTAAGAGAAGGTAAAATATAAATTTCATTCATATATGATAGGTTTCTTTTCTGTTTGTACAGCTAAATTGATAATTAAATTATGGAAAGGAAATTTTGAAAATCATTTTGATTTTCAGGGTAAAAAAATAGATTTTGTACATGTTCATGGGTAATATAAGAAATAAGAATTTAATTTTTTAGATCAACAAATGGATTAATTGTACCTTTACTTCATTTTTCAATGGGTAAAACACTTCGACCAAGTATAATTTATACAATGCATGATTATTCATCTGAACCATGGTCTCTAATTAAAAAAAAAGATTTAGAATTATTTTCTATTCAAATTCCAAATGAAATTAATTTTAAATCAAATGTAGTTTCAATTTCACCAATTGGACTTTCTAATTCAGATGCAATTACATGTGTTTCTAAAACAATGAGAGAAGAAATAGTGAATGGAGTTGTATATTTTGCATATAGAGATTTAATTTTAAAAAAAAAAGAAATCTTTTCAGGAGTTCCAAATGCAGTAGCAGATGAAATGCAACCATTTAATCATATTCAATTAAAAAAAGAAGGATTTCAATTTAAAGAAGGAGAATCAATTTTAAATTGGAAAGAAAAAGTTAAAAAATATTTATGGACTAAAAAAGTAATACCTGGTATTTCAACTGATTATGATTCATTTATGAATAAACCAATTGTATTATTTATTGGTAGATTTGAAATGGATAAAGGTATTGAATTTTTTAGTTTAGTTTCATCAATGACATCATCATTACAATTTAATTTTATTATCATGGGTTATTATCCACCAAATAATAATTGGGCAAAAGATACTATTTCATTATTAAAAGGAAAAGAAAATGTTTTTATTATTGAAGAAAAATCATTTCAAAAAAAATTTGGAATATTTTTTAGAGTTATTGCTGATTTTTATTTTATACCTTCAAAAAAAGAAGGTTTTGGTTTAGTTGCTGCTGAAAGTCAATCTATGGGTTCAATACCAATTTCATCAAATGTTGGTGGTTTAAAAGATATTATAAAATCAGAATCATTAAATTCTAATAATTGGAATGGTTTTATGTTTAATATTGATCAACATGAAGAATTAACATTCTTTAATATTAAAAATACATTTACAAGAGCATTAAAAATATTCAGGGAATTATCAAAAAGTGAAAAAGAAATTCGTTTAAAAAAGATAATGGATCAATCACCAAAATGGTCAAATTCATTGAAATTATATTGGAATGTTTATAAAAATGCAGAAAAAAGAAAATCTTCTTTACAACCAAATTTTGGTTCTCATTCAAATTTTAGAAAATTTTTTACTGAAAATATTGCAAAGAATCCATCTTTTGAAAATACAAATCCATCTCAAGAATGGTTAGCATTTGTATCAGGGTTTAAATTCTCTAAAAATGGAAGATCTTCAAATTGTATAAAAATGAAAAATGAACATAAAAATGATAAAAGAGGAGCATTTCAAGAAATATTCTTACAACAAAAAAAACCAAAATCAATTTTAATATCTGGTTGGTCAAAAGCACAAGATGTTTCAGGTAAAATGGATAAAGATTACTCAATTTATGTTGATATTGTATTCCAAAGTAATCAAAATGTTTTAGGTTTTCATTCAAGTTTTGATGTTGAATCACATCCATGGCAATATAAAGAATTGTGGTTGCATTTTGATCAACCTATAAAATCAATTGTTTTAACTTTAATGTTCAAGCATCACACTGGAATTGTTTATTTTGATGATATCCAAGTTAGAGAATTAATGTAAAATCAATTGATCACGAATGTGTCAATTTAGAAATGGCAAGAAATGAATTGAACATTTCCGAAACAAAAATAAAACTTTATTTTTTAAAGATGAAAATTAAAATTTTTTCATAAATGTATCCGATTGAAATGTTCAAAAATAAAACCAAATAAAGTGTATTTTTAAATTCCAAAGGTAAAGGAGTCAATTCCATTAAATTATTAATTTCAGGTGATAATTCAATAATTAATAATAACATACCAACTGTTGCCATTGATAACATTGAAAATAAACCTCTATTCTCAGTGATACTTGACATAAAAGGATGACCCTTATAATTATTAAAAAATGTGAAAAGTGTTTGTGTTGTTGAAACTAAAAAGACAACAGAGTTTAAAATATTTGGTTTAAAATCCGATTCTGGATCAATTTTTAAATCAATTGGAATGAATGTCTTTGCTAAATTTGATAAATAAATTAAACAAATTAAATTTAAAATGAATTGACCTAATATTGATAAAAGAACATATGGTGAAAATATTGAAGAATGAGGTCTTTCAGATGATAATTTTTCAAGAGATTCTGATCTTGAAATGAATAAAAAGATAATTGCAATAAATAATCCTGAGTACATCATTTGTAAATCACCAAATTTAATTCCTTCCATATATTGAACACTTAATGAATAAGCGGAAATTAAAGAATTAATTGCAAGAATTTTATACCTAATAATAATTAAAGATAAAAAAAAGTTCTTACATTTGAATTGTAGTAACCAATGCACATCTACCTTGTCTAATGATATGTGATGTTGATAGAATAGAAGATGTTTTTGATGTAAATGGAGATGCAATTGAAGCATCTCCTAAACGAACAACACCACTTTCTTCTTCTTGTAAATCTTTTAATAAATCATTTAAATTATTATTTGTTGTTGATGTATTTTTTTTTTCAATTTTTTTTTGAATTTTTTTTATATCTTTTTTTAAATCTATTGATGATGATGATTTATTTTGTGATTTTTTAAATAAAGAATTCCATTGTTTATCTGAAATATCATCTAATAAAGCAACACCAACATCAGATTGTTTTAATGCACCAACATCATTTGTACCATCACCACACATTAAAGTTGATAAATTATTTTCTTTTAATTTTGTTAAAATTAATTGTTTTTGATCAGGTGAAACACGTGCATAAATTTTAATTTTATCAACAAAATTTTTCAAAAAATTTGAATCATTTTGAACAACTAATGAAAGTATATCACCTGAAATACCTAAATCATATTTATTTTCATCAATATTTTCAATTGGTTCATCATTTTCATTTAACCAATGAAATTCATTCTTTTCATTTTTTGATAAAATTAGAAATTCATTTTGAATAATCTTTAACTCTTTTCCTACATGCTCTGCAGTTAAAATATTATCACCTGTAATCATTATAACTTTATGTGAAGATTGAATTAAATTTTGAATTGTTTCAAATGTATCTTTTTTAATATCCGAATGAAATATTGCAAAACCACAAAAATTTAAATCTTTTTCAACTTCATTTCTTGACATTGAAATTGAATTATTTTTCATTTTTTTTATACCTAATGCAATTACACGTGATCCATTTTTCATGTATGATTTATATAATTCATCATAATCTTTTGGTATAGATTCAATGGAAAACATATCTTTTAATATTTCAGGAGCTCCTTTTGTTAAAATAAAATAATCTTTTTCAAATGAAATAATGGATGACATTCTTTTTAATTCACTTGAAAATTGAAATCTTTTTAAAATTTTAAATTTCTTTTTTGTTAAATTATTTATCAAAACATCTCTTTCTTTTGTTGAAAATGAATAATCACCTGATCCATTTAAACCTGCTAATTCCATTGGATCACCAATAATTTCACCATTTAATGATATTAATGAATTACATCCACTCAATACTAATTTAGCATCTGAATTCACTTTTTTCATTTTATCTTCTTTATTTGAATATACTCCTTTTAATATCATTTTATCAGATGTTAATGTACCTGTTTTATCAAAACAACAAATTTCAACTTTTCCTGCTATTGGTATTCTAAATGGTTCAGTACAAAATATACCTAATTTTGATAAAATCATTAATGAATTATTAACAGCTTATTAAAGAATCAAATATAATAAATATATTTACCTAAAGTTAATTCCATTGGTAATTCTGGTGGAACAACAGATGTAATAATCATAACACAATTTAATATTAATTTAAATAAATTTCTTTTTTCATTTAATCCAGTAATTAAAACATAAACTGAAGATATAATTGCAAATATTAATAAAATTAAAATGAATAATAATGCTTCTCTATTATTTGCAGTAACTCTTTCATTTGAAAATAATATTGTTCTTATTAATTTTCCTTGTGATGTTTCAAAACCTGTTCTTAAAACAAATCCTAATGATTCTGATTCATTTGGTGTCTTTTCACTATTTTCACTTAATAATACTCTTGTTCCAGAAAATATAATATTTTTTGAATACTTTTTCATATTTAATGTTTCATTTAATTTAATTTCATCATTATTTCTCTTATTTATTAATTCAATTTGATTTATATTTTCTTTCATTTGAGGTGTTGATTCACCTGTTAATAAAGCTTCATTTACAACACATTTACCATCTAATAATAAAATATCACATGGTGAAACTTCATTTTCATTCATTTTATAAATTGAAATTAAATCATTTGGTAATATTTCATCAGTCATTATTTTAATCCATTTCTTTTTTCTAAAAACTGAAATTAATTTTGGTTCAGGTGACATTGATCTAATCATATTAATATTTCTAAATCTTTGTGATGCTACCATAATTTCAAATAAAAATAACATCACTAAAGTAAATAATGAATAATACCAATATTCATCTAACATCCATAAAAAAACACAAAATATTTGAAATATAAAAAATGGTTGAATTGCTTGTTCTTTGACTAAATCAATTAATTTTGGTATTGGTATAATTAATTTATTTAATCCAAACTCTTTTTTGATTTTTTCTTCTTCTTCTTCATTTTGAATTCCTTTTTGATTTTTATAAAATGAAATCTCTTTTTTTATTGGAAATTCAATCTTTTTAAAAATTGAAAATTTAGAATTAAATTTATATTTTCTTTTTTGATATTCAAATGATATTTCTTCTTTTTCTTCTTCATTTTTCTCTTTTATTATTTCACAAATCTCATTTTGACCTTTATGTTCTTTTGGTTGAACGAAAATATATTTCGCATCTTTTACGTTTTTTGTTTCCGAATATTGAAATTTAATTCTTAAATTTAAATTCCATAAACATAATAATGATAAAAATAGTTGAATTAAAACTTCAAAACCAAATATTATTAAAATTATAATTCTTTGTTTTTCAACTTGTAAATATGAAATAAAAGTTAAACAATAAATGAAAAAAAATGGTAAAATATTAAAATGTAAATAATATGGTTTGAAATTATGATAAGTTAATTTATCAATGGTTTTTGATTTAAATTTTGAGTCTTCCATCAATTCATTGTTTTTTGTCATTTGACCAATCAAATCTTGATAAAATGAATGTGTTTGATTGGTCAATTCATTGAAAAGTATCTCTGCTAAAACCCAACAATGAGTAGCGAAGAAGAGCAATTAAAGAGTTCTCTTGATCTTATGAGAAGATTACCACCTTCCCAAATTGACAAGAATTTATTATTTACTCTTGAATTAATCCCAGATTTAACAGATGACCTTCTTACAACAATTGATGTTCCACTCAAAACTGCTACTGATTCAAAATGTGACAAAGATTATTTACTTTGTGATTATAATAGAGATGGAGATTCTTACAGGTAATTTTTTATTTTTTTTTTTTTTTAATGAAAAAAAGATCACCTTGGAGTAATGAATACGAACCTGAATTAGAAGATGGTACATTACCTTCAGATGATTTAAGAAAAATCGAAATTGAAGCAAATCAAGTTTTTGCATCATACTGTAATGCTTATTATGAAGGTGGTATTTCATCAGCATATTTTTGGGATTTAGATGATGACTCATTTGGTGCATGTATTGTTTTTAAAAAAGATGGTTCAAAACAAAGAGACTTAGAAGCTGGTATTTGGGATTCAGTTCATGTTGTTGAAGTTATTCCAAACAAAGATGGTACTGCTGATTATAAACTTTCAACTACTATCATTCTTTCTTTATCAACAAAACAAAACAATTTAGATTTATCTGGATATATTCAAAGACAAGTATGATTTTTTTAAAATCCTTTTTAAAATTATTTTAAAGCAACAAGAAACTCACAAATTTGATAAATTTACAACTCATACTGTTAACATTGGAAATATGATTCAATCAATGGAAAATCATTTAAGAGATTCTTTACAATCAGTTTACTTTGATAAAGCACGTGAAATTACTAGAGCTCTCCGCAGTTTACAACCAAAAAGTGAAACAAAAAAACAAAATATGTTACAAGACGAACTTGCAAATGCTTTATCAAACAGAAAAAGATAAAGTTTTTTTATTTTATTTAAATATCTTCTTTTTCATAATAAAAAGGTATAAAACTAATTTTTCCATTTTTCCAATTTGTTGATAACAATGATCCTTTTTGAAATCCTTTCCAAAAATTTAAATGACAACATCCTTTTCCTTCTTTAGGTCCTCTTATAAATCCTAAAAAAAAAATGAATATTTAACACAGAATTCTAACCTAAAGGTGAAACTGGATTTAATGTTTTTATTGAATTGAAGTCACATCTCATTACAGCAAGTAAATTTGAATTTTCAAATGAAACAACAAGTCTTTCTCCATTTTGATCAAGTGAAATTTCTGAAATATCTCCACATAAACTGATAAACAATAAATTATTTTTTTCTTTTTCTTACTTTAAACTATCTTCATCATCTCTTGAAAATTTAAATTTGAATTCTGATAAATTTATGTTTAAAAATGGTTTTCCTTCAATTTTAGAAGAATTTGAATTGAAAGTCAAAATAAATATTTCATCATGATTCAATTCTGAATATAAAAGATAATTACTATTTGGTGACCAAGCAAAACACTAAAGAAATATTAAAAAAATAAAAATAGGATTACAGTTGTTGGTGAATTTACATTGTACCATTTTTCCGATTTCCATGAATTGGTATTCCAAATTCGAAAAGTATTTGAACTGAAAAAAATTAAAGTAAAAATAAAAAATTACAGTGTAAAAGAAACTAAAGAGTTTCCATTTGGTGAAAACCCTAAATTAGTAATGCCACCATCAAACTTTGTAATGAATTTATAATTCCATTTTTTATTTTCATCTAAAGTCCATAAAAGAATTCTATGATCTTTTAGACTTCCAACTGCTAATTTATTTCCACATGGTGACCAGTCTAAAGATGTAATTGATTCAAATCCTTCTACTTTTAAGAAAATGCAAATACTTTCAAAAAATGAATGAAATATATTGAATTACCCATTTGAATTCAAATCAGTTCCAATATCACCAATTCTTTTGTTTAAATCCCAAACACATATCCCATATTTACAACCAACAGCAAAAATATGTTCTGAATTTGGTCTCCATTTCAAAGTAGAAATTTCAACATGAAAGTCATGACGAATAATTTGTTTTGACCATTTTTCTGATTTCATATTAAAAAAGTAGACTGAATTATCTTGTAAAACAACTGCTAAAATAAAACTCTTTGAATTCCAGTCCTGTGTTCGAATTGGACATTTTTCAGTTTTGGAAATATAGTGCAACCGATATTCTTCTGGAATTGGAACAGAAAAGAACAGTTGAAATATTGGTAAATGATATGCCAAAGTTTGAAAATATGAATGATCTGAAATAATAGATTCCTTTTCGTCTTCCTCTTCTTCTTGTTCATTTACGTTTAAAAATAATTCTCTAATTCGTTTTTTATAATGAGTAGGATTTATATCTAGAGGTACTTTAACATTTGGATATAGAGCGCCCTTTTTTTTTTAATAAAAATAATTAAACCTCATTATTCATCCATTTTTCTAAATTTGATTCTGAAGGAAGTGTCAAAAGTTTAGTTTCAACTTCTCCTAAAGTCAATTCATTTTCGTTTGAAGGAAAAACATGAAGTTGACGAAACAAATTGTCGCTCATGAATAAATTGATTGGTCAAAAAAATAAAACATGAAATCGAAAATTTATAAAACTTTTGCTTCTTCTTTTAATTTTTTAACAAGTTCTTCAACATTTGCAACTTCAACACCACCTTTTCTTTCTGCTGGTTCTTCAACTTTTTTAATAGTTAATCTTGGTTTGATATCAACATTCAATTCTTCTAATGACATTGAATCAATTTTCTTTTTTTTTGCTGCCATTATACTTTTTAAATTTGGTAATCGAGGTTCATTGAGTCTTAAAAGAAGGGTTGTTTAGTCAATTGTATTCTTGAATACCTTAAATCTGCTGAAATAACACTTGGAAGTGAACTTTCAATAATTTCTAAACCACCATCTAATAATAATTGTTACATCAAAATGATTAATAATTACCAATTTCTCTTGTAACTTTTGCAGTTTTTTTATCTTCTGAAATTTCAATTTTTGAAGCAAAAGTAGCTTGTGACCAATTCAATAAAGATGAAAGAATTTGAGGTGTTTGAGAGAAATCACCATCAATTGATTGTTTTCCAAGTAACACTAAATTTGGTGTTTCTTTTTCAACAACCTTTTTCAAAATTTTCGCAACAGCCAATGGTTCAACTTCAGCATCACCAACATCAACATGAATTGCTTTGTCTGCACCAAAAGCAAATGATCTTTTTAAAACATCTTGACTTTCTTTTGGTCCAATGGAAACTGAAACAATCTTTGAAAAAATTAAAAAAAGTGAAATATTCAAACCTCTGAAACTAATCCTTTTTCCTTTTTTTCAATTTTTTAGATATTTTTTTTGTTTCTACTTTCATTTTCACTGCTTCTTCCATTGCAATTTCGTCAAATGGATTCATAGAGTGTTTTATATTTTGTTTTACAACACCAGAAAAATCAGGTTTAACTCTGACTTTAACAGCATAATCAATTACTCTTTTAACACCGACCAAAACTTTCATTTTTTTTTAAAAAAATCAGATGATTGGTTCAATTTTTTCACTTTCCAAAATAAAAGAAAAATGATTGAAAATTTTATTTAACACTATTTTTTACAAATTCGAGAATACTTTTAAAGGTCCAATCAAATTTAAATCTAGATTCCAAAACTGAAACAAAAAGAGTTTTGATGAGTTTGGAAGAGATTAAAAAAGAGAATGAAGAATTGAATAAAAAATTAAAAAAATCAGAGAAAGAGATTGAACTACAAAAGAAAAAGGTTCAACGAATAAAAACTGAAAAGGATTTGGTAAAGAAAAAAAAATATTTAACATTCATTGTTAAAGGCTTGGACTCAAATAGAAGATGAAAAAAAACAACAACAAATTAAAATTAAAGAAATAGAAGAGAACTTTGAAATGATTATCAAAAAGAAAAATGAAACAATTTCACAGTTGTCATTTGAATCATCCAAAGAAAAAGATAATTATTCTAAATTTGAAAAAGAAAAGGGAGTTTTGAATAATAAAATAAATGGATTACTGAAAGAAAAAGAAGATATTTTAAAAAAAAAAGAAAAAAAAGAAAATGAAAATATTAAGAAATTAGAGTTGAAAATAGATGAATTGACAAAACAAAATGAAAAAAAAATAAATGAAATAAATAAGGAGAATGAAAAGGCTTTGGATAGTTTGAATAAAAAGAATGAAAAAATATTGAATGATTTGAACAAGTCGAACGAAAAACAATTGGAAGAATTAAATAAAAAGAATGAATCTTTGAATAAAAAAATTGAAGAAATAAATAAAAAAAATGAAGAGTTATTAAATGAAAATGAAAGAAATAAACAAGAAATTAAATCAAAGGAAATTAAATATACAGGTATTAATTATATTTTTAATTTTTCCAAAAATAGAAATTTTTAAAAATATTTCAAATCAAATGAGTGAAATGGAAAAGCAAAATTCAAAAAATTTATCAAATTTTAAAGAAGAAAAAGATAAATTGAATAAGACCATTAAAAATTTAAATGAAAATTTAAAAAAGAGAGAAATTGAATCTGAAATTTTAAATAAACAATTAAAAGATAAAGAGGAAACAATATTGAATTTGAATCAAAATTTAAAACAACAAAAGGAAAATTTAAAGAATTTAAATCAAATATTAAATAAAAATAATGAAGAATTTAAAAAGACTGAGAATGAATTAAAAAATAAATTGACAAATGATAATGAAGAGTTTAAAAAAATATTAAATAAAAAAGAGGAAGAATTTAAGAAAATATTGAAAGAAAATGACATGAAATTTAATCAATTTTTGAATAAAAAAGATGATGAATTTAAAAAAACTTTGACAAATGAAAAAGAAGAATTTAAAAAATTATTGGACATTGAAAAGAATGAAAATGAATTGAAAATTAAAGATTTAAATCAAAAAAGTGATTTAAAAATGAAGGAAGTATCAAATAAATATGAAACAAAAATTAAAAATTTAAACGAAAATTTAGAAGAAAAACAAAATCAAATTTTAAGTTTAGACGAAAAATTTGAAAATGAATTCAATCAAAATAAAAATTTAAAAAAAGAAATTGAAAATTTAAATATAAAAAATAAAAAAGAGATTGAAGATTTTAAATTAAAATTTAAAGAATCTGAAAATTTAAATAAAAAAGAAACGAATGAAAAATTTGAAGATTTAAAGAAAGAAAAAGAAGAAAGGGAAAAAGAAATACAAAATGACTTTGATTCAAAATTAAATAAATTACAACTAGAGAATGATGAATTATTAAAAAATTTAAAAATTGAAAAAGACGAAGAAATAAAAAAAATAAAACAAATGTTTGAATTAAAATTAAAAGAATTACAATCAGAAAATGATGAAAATTTAAATCAATTTAATGAAATTAATGAATTAAAATTAAAATCAATCAATGAAATTCAAGCAGAAAATAATAATTTAGAAAAAATGATTGGAGAATTAAATAAAAAAATACAAGAATTAGAAGATGATAAAACTGAGTTAAAATTAAATTTAGAAGAAGAAGAATTAAATTTTGAAGATGAGAAAATTAAAATTGAATTAAACTTTAATGATAATTTAAATAAAAAGATCGAAGAATTTAATATCCAATTAGAAGAATCTTTAAATGAAGAAAATAAAAAATTAAAAGATTTTAAATTAAAAAAAGAAGAAGAAATCAAAAATTTAAATTTAAAACAAAAAGAAGAGATAAATATTTTAAAAAAGGAAATCAAAAACTTAAAAGAAGAAATTAAAATTGAAAATGAAAAATATGAAGAATTAGAAAAAGAAAATGAAATTTTAAAAGAAGAAATTTCAATTAATGAAGATTATTCTACTTTAATAACTGAAATCGAAAATGAAAATGAAAATCTAAAAATAGAAAATGAAAAAATGAATTCAATAAAAAAAGAAAATGAAGATGTAAATATGCACTTGAGATATTTAGAAGGTGAAATTGTAAAATTTGTTGAAGTTTCACCAAAACCCAAAATAATACATTATGCATATTTAATTGATTGTATATCTGATAAATCACCTGTACTTTATATCATAAAAGTTGTAAAAGGTTTTGAAGTATGGGAAATTTCAAAAAGATATTCTGATTTTGAAATGTTGAATAATCATATTTTAAAAAATTCTGAAAATCTTTCATTACCTGAATTTCCAAAAAAGACATTATTTGCAACTCAATATGTTCATCAAGAAAGATTTAAAAAGTTTAAAGTTTATATTGATTTTATAATATCAAATAGAGCAATAATGTATTTGGATCATGTTCAAGAATTCTTTTCAACAAATGAAAGTGATGATGAAAATATTATTTATTAAAAAAAGAGATATCTCATATTTATCATTCAAATAAAGAAAGAATAGTCATATTTCCTTGATGTAATTTTATATATTCTAATGGTGTTAATCCATTTTTATCTTTGATTGTTAAATCAACTTTTTTACATTTTATGAATTCTTTTAATTCAGTTTCATCATTCATTTCAATGGAATATTGAATTAAAATATGAAGTGCATTTTGACCTTCACTTCCAAATTCATTTATTGATTCTTTTGACATTTCTTTTAATAATAAAGGTATATACTCAAATTTATTCCAAAGTAGACTTTTATGTAATGCATTCCATCCATAATAATCTTTTCCATTGATATTGATTGTTTCATCAGCAATCAAATTTGATAGGTCATTCAAATCTTTTGGACATGAACCATATTCAAATAATTTTGATATTGATATTTTCTTTTGAATTGGTTCTGATTGTTGTTTATCAATTTTATTAATAATTTTCCCTTTTACATCAAATGTATGTGTTACTTTAATTAGATTTTCTAATTGATTTGAATGATGTATTTTATTTTTAGATTTGTTCATAAATTCTTCAATGATGGATTTTTGTTGATTTCTTTCTGGTATTTCAATTTTTTCGTTTTTTATTTCTTTTGCTTCTTTGATTATATTTTCTTCGCAAAACTTTTCCAAATTTTCAAAGGTGCTTTTTTCTCCATTTTCAAAAGCAACTCTTAAAGCAGTTCTATTCCATTTATCTTCCATTGTAGTGGAAGCTCCATTTTGGCATAAAATTTTTACAACTTCAACATGACCAGAAGCACATGCCAAGTGTAAAGGTGTTTCATTCCATTCATTTTGAGAATTTAAAATGATTTCAAGTTCTTTTTTTGATTTAATAAAATTACAAAGAAACTCTAAACAGTTCAAAGAATTTGAATTCGCACATAAATGAAATATTGAATCTTTTCTATTTGTCATCATTGATATATTTATATTTGTATGAGACACTAATATTTTGACAATGTTAAGTTCGTCAAAATAACAAGCTGAATGAAGAGCAGTGTTTCCTTTTTCATCTTGGAAATTTATATTTATAAGTTCTTCATCTATCAATTTTTGAAGTTCTTTTGACTGACCAGATGAAGAAAAAACCAATAAATTCTTGTTTGCTTCATCAAGTTGGTTATTTTGAACTGTGGTCATAAATTTAATTCGCCAATCAAATTAGTCCACAAAAAATGAATACTTGTCAAAAATGAGTTTCATGTTTTAATTATTTGCAAGTATAAACTTATTTGTTCTTCACTATAAGTATAATTGTTTATAGAAGTAAATCCAGAAAATATGTCAAAGGGATGTGATGTCCAACATCCTTCAAAAAAAAAATCAAGAAATATTGATTAAATATGAATCAAACATCAAATTGAAGCATATTCTCAAATTCAATTTAAATTTTTGGAGTTTTGATATCAGATGAATTGGACTTTGTTACAGGTTTTATTTTCTAGATTTACTGATAAATTGTTTGAAACTTTTCTCTTCTTTTTCTTCTATTGAATTATTTTTCTCATACTGGGATCGTTTTTTTGCTCTTCCGGTTTTTGGTTTTGTTTTAGGTAGTTTTTCTACCTTTGGTGTTTGTCTTCTTACTTTTCCTTCTGATACGTGGCCGTAATGTTTTGCCATTACTTTTCTGGGTTTTGTGAATGAAACCGACCAATCAAACCCAGAATAGTTTCAACCATTTTTTAACAAAATAAAAACTTTAATTACTAGTCAATTTTCCTTCTTCTACTAATTCTAAAATATCGTTTAATGTTTTTTCAACATTTGAAATAGATGTTGCTTCTGAAAGAAATACATGTATTCTATTTGGATCATATTTATTTCTTTTTAAATATTGATTTTTAATAAAATCAATTGCATCTTCTTTTGTTTCACCATCATATTCTTCAAAAGTATTTGATAATTTAACAATATCAATTTTTTTTGTAAACAAATCAAATTTGTTCAAAATTAAAATGACAGGTTTATCTCTAAAATGAGTTCCATTTATATGTTCATCAAATAAATCTAAACTATCAATCATTCTATTAGTAACATCATCTTCATAACATTTTTGATTATATTCACTCAAAGAACTGATAAAGATAACACCATCAATTCCATCAAATGCTTTGAAATTTTAAATTAAATTTTCTTTACATTGAATCCATTTTTTTCTTTCATTTTTTTGACCACCAACATCAACAAATGAAAATTCATATGTTTGTTGACTTCTTTTTGTTGTAAAATTAAATTTTGAAAATCCAGTTGTTTTTCTTCTACATTTTAAAATATCTTGGTCTGTTGGTACGTATGTTTTTGGATCAAGTTGTTCAAGTCTTTCATTTATAAAATATTTAGCACCATCAAAAATATGTTTTTTTAAACTAATTTCATTAAAATATGATTCAATAGATTCATCTTTAAAGAATTCAATAATCTCTTTATGAAAATGTGCAAAAGGTACTTGACCTTTCAATGAAAAATGAAGATTATTCTCTTTTGAAAAATTAATTATATTTTCAATAGTTTCCTTTAAAAAATGAGTTTTCTTTGTTTTTTTTTTACTTTATTCTTTGGATTGGAATATTGAATATTATTTTCTGTGTAGTATTCATCAATAGATTTCATAGCAATTAAAAGAGATCCAAGTATAACTTGAACATAAAGATCTTCTTCATTCTTAGTTGTTATTAACTTCTCATTAAATAAAAGTTTAATTTGTTTTAATAAAGTCTAAAAAAAAAAAACTTAAAAATTATATTTTTTTTTTAACTGATTTTCCACTCTCACCAGTTCCTTTCTTTTTTAGTTTTAGTTTTATATAGTACCTAATAGAATGAATTGTTGTTGTATTGATTTCTTTTTTCTTTCTTCTGGTTTTATTTGTGTTTCTGTGTCACTAACAAAATTATTACCCATTTTTTATTGGACAATGAAAATTTGAATGGACATTTTAGAAATGTAGTCGTTCGAATTTCTTTTATTATGTATGTCAAAATTCTTCATTTTCTTCCCTTTTCGTTGAGCTTGAGAAACAAAAATGTGCAAAAAAACAATAAAAAAATGTTAAGTCTATTTTTTTCATATTAATTCGTTTTTATTTTGAGATTATTTTCATCAAATAATTTATTAATCATGATTCCACAAAAAAATCCTTTTTCATTTTTAAAAAAACTAAAAATTAAAGTTACCTGCAATAATGTCGCATGAATAATGTGTTTTGGTTGTAAGAAATATAACAACTTGAAATATATTATACACGTATGTAATAATATTAGCAAGAGTAAAATATTTTTGTTTTTTTAAATCATAACCACAAATGATACTGACTTTTTTTTGAAAATGGTTAAAGTTGAATTTTATTACTTGCAATATGACCACTAAAAAAATAATCATTTCTACTTTCAGGAATTCCAGGAAAATGCCAAATCAAATCTTTTAAAAATTATAATTTACAATTTTCTTTTTTTTACCTTTTGGATTTGGAAGAACAAAGATATGCATTGAAAATACTCTTAACAAATACATTGTAACAATTGAATATCCTAAATTAATTTTTTGATATGCAATCACTCTTATTGTCAAATAAATAACAATAGACATCATTATTATTGATTGCACTCCAAAAATAATGAATCTAAAATTGTACATTGAGTCTGGTTTTACAAAATCGTGAAGTGGTTGAAATATTTGAAATCCAACATCAACAAAGTGGTCAGCTTTGAAAAAAAATTTCAATTAGTTTTTCAAATTTGTTTACGATTTTCTGTGAAGTAAGTGATATAATATTCTACTAATGACACAAAGGTCATCAATAGAAGGATTATAAACTTATCTTTACCGTACTTCAAAAAATTTTGAATCATCAATTCACACAACCAATCAGAAATTGACAATTTACATAATAAAAAATAAAACGGATATACTTTTAGAATTGAATAAAAAATTAATTTTTAACAAAAAAAAAATATCACCTAAAAAATCGGGGAAAATGATTGGTTCTATAAAAATCTCCAAGTCCGTTGACCAATCAAATATTAATTTCTCCTCTTAAGCTTTGTTAAACATTTCACATCATGTCTGACAAACGTAGACAAAGAAGAAAAAGATCCGACGAAAGTCAAGATTCATGGTTAGACGGTTTAGTTGTTGGCGAAACAGATTTAACTGCACCAGGAAATAAAATGTGGGTTTCTGAAGACAACATTTTCAGAAAAGCTGAAATCTTGGAAAAAAAATCTGACAACACTTTAACTGTAAGATTTGAAGATGACAACGACGTAAATAATTATTTAAAAAAATTTTAACATTTTTTTTTTGACAGGAAAGAACAGTCAGTCTTAAAGAAGTTCAACCAATGAATCCTGAAAAAATGGAAAAGACAGAAGATATGGCGCGTCTTACACATTTAAATGAACCTAGTGTTTATTATAATTTAGCGCAAAGATACAGGGACGAAACTATTTACACATACTCTGGTTTATTTTTAGTTGCTATCAATCCATATAAGGATACAGGAATTTATACTCAAGCTTATGTAGATAAATACAAAGGAAAAAATAGAGATGAAGTTCCTCCTCATGTTTTTAGTCTTGCTGATACTGCTTACAGAAATATGACACAAAACAAACAAAATCAATCCATGTTAGTTACAGGAGAATCTGGTGCTGGTAAAACAGAAAACACAAAAAAGATTATTCAATATTTAACACAAGTTGCTGGTTCAAGTCAAGGTGGTGGTGAATTAGAACAACAAATTATTAGAACAAATCCATTATTAGAAGCTTTTGGTAATGCTAAAACTATCAAAAACAACAATTCTTCAAGATTTGGTAAATTTATCGAAATTGGTTTCAATGGTTCTGGATATATTGTTGGTACAAAAATTACAAATTATTTGTTAGAAACAACAAGGGTTATTCATCAAAATGAAAATGAAAGAAATTTCCATGTTTTCTATCAAATCTTTACAGATTCAGAAATGTGTGCAAAATTCCATTTAGGAAAACCAGAAGATTATAATTATATTAATCAAACTGGAATCTACACAGTTGATGGAATTGATGATGCAAGAGAATGGAAAGATGCAATTAAATCAATGACAATTATTGGTATCAATGAAAAAGAACAAGATTTCGTTTTTGCAACTATTGCTGCTATTCTTCATTTAGGTAATGTTAACTTCACTGCTACAAAAGAAGGAAATGCTGAAATTGTTGATAAACAACCAATGAAAGAAGCATGTAAACTTTTAGGAGTTCAAGGAGGTATTTTAGAAAAAGCACTTGCACATCCAAAAATTTCAGTTAACAGAGAAGTTATTGAAACTCATGAAACACCACAAAGAGCGAATTTCAACAAAGATGCTTTAGTTAAATCTATTTATAGAAGACTTTTTAATTGGTTAGTTCAAAGAATCAATCAAAGTCTCGCAGCTAAAGAATCAGTTAAAAATACAATTGGATTATTAGATATTGCTGGTTTTGAAATCTTTCAATTGAATTCATTTGAACAATTATGTATCAATTTTACAAATGAAAAATTACAACAATTTTTCAACAATCACATGTTCAAAAAAGAACAAGAAGAATATTTAAGAGAAAAGATTGAATGGAAATTCATTGATTTTGGATTAGATTTACAACCAACAATTGATTTAATTGAAAAACAAGGAGGTGTATTTGCTATTTTAGACGAACAAACAACTTTAGGAGGAACAAATGATAAAGTTGTTGTTGAAAGATTAAAAAAGAATTGGAAAGAACATGAAAAATTCACACTTGATAAATTTGATCAAATGAAATTTAATGTTGTTCATTATGCTGGTGAAGTAACATATGACACAGAACAATGGTTACATAAAAATACAGATCCATTAACAGGTGATTCTGAAAAAGCAATGTCATCATCAAAAAGATCATTAGTTGCAAATTTATTCCCTGTAAAAGATACAAAAAGAGGTGGTGCTAGATTTTTATCAGTCGCAAGAGAATATAAAGACCAATTAGAAAGTTTAATGCAAGTTTTAAGATCAACTGAACCACATTTTATTCGTTGTATTATTCCAAATCATAAAATGAAAGCTGGATATTTAGAACCTGAAATTGTATTAAATCAATTACGTTGTAATGGTGTATTAGAAGGTATTAGAATTTCAAGAAAAGGTTATCCTGGAAGAGTTATTTTTAATGAATTTGTACAAAGATATAAAGTTATTGCAAATTCTGATGATTTAGATAAACAAATGACATTAGCTGGAAAAGCAAAAGTTATACTTGAAGCAACTGATTTAAAATTAAAAGATCATTATTTAATCGGTATGACAAAAGTATTCTTCAAAGCAGGTGCAGAAGCTTTAATTGAAAAGATTAGAGATAAAAAAGTTGCAGAAGTTATTTTATGTGGACAAGCAGCTATTAGAGGATATCTTGCAAGAAAAGAATATAAAAGAATTCTATCACAAATTGATGCATGTAAACTTATTCAACAAAATTGGAGAATTTATTTAGAATTAAAGAATTGGTCATGGTGGAAAGTATTAAGTATTGGAAGAGCACTTGTTGATCCTGAACAATCTGATAAAGAATTAGATGAATTAAAAAAGAAAATTGAAGAATTAAAAGATCAAATTGATGAAGAAAATCGTGATAAAAAAAGAGTTCAAAAAGAAAAAGGAGATGTTCTTGTTGATATTGAAAGATTAAAAGCAGAAATATTATCAAATCAACAAAAAATTGATGATTTTAAAGATGATATTACAAAATTAACAGATAGAGAAAGAGAATTATTAAATCAAATTGATGCACTTTCAAGAGAAAAGAAAATGTTAGATGATGAAGCAAGATCAAATAATATGAAATTTCAAGAACAAGATACAATTTATCAAGAAAAAGAAAAAATGATTGATGATTTAACATCAGATTTAGGTTCAGGTGGTGAAGAAGCTTCAAAATTAAAAGAATTATTACAAGAAGTTCAAAAAGAAAAATTAAAAATTGAAGCAACATCAAAACAATTAGATGAAGATATTAAAGATCAAAGAAATAAATTAGATGCTGAAATATTAAGATCACAAGAATTAGAAAGAACAAAATCAACTTTAGAAGATAAATTAAAAGAAGTTGCACATAAATTACAATCAAATGCAAAAGAAAAATCAAATTTAGAATCAAAATATGATGATTCATTAAAAACATTAAAAGAAACTGATACTGAATTAAAAACAGCACTTGATCAAATTAAAACATTAATGGGTGATGAATCAAAGAAATCAGGTGATATTTCTGTACTTCAAACTGATTTAGAAGATTTACAAAGAAAATTAGAAAATGCAGAAAGAGAAAAAAGAGGTCTTGAAACACAAAATAGAGAATTACAAGATAAACAATCTGATGCAGAAAATAAAAGAGCAGCAACTGATAAATTATATAGACATGCAAAAGAAGATTTAACAGATTCAATTAAAAATCATGAAAAACTTGAAGATGAAAGACAACAATTTGATGAAAATTTAGTTCAAGTTAGAGAAGAAACTGGTGAAATTAGAACAAAATTAATTGTTCTTGATGATGAAAATATTGCATTAAATAAAAAGAAACAAGATTTAGAAAGAGATATTTCAACTTTAAATTTTGATTTATCTGAATTAAAAAATAGAAATGAAAGAACACTTGAAAATTTACAAAAAAAATTAAATGATCAAGAAAGAGATTTAAAAGATCAATTAGCACAAGAACATTCAAATAAAGATTCTGCTGAATCTGCATTTAAATCAACAAGAGATCAATGTAGTGATTTAAAAAGACAAATTGATCAATTAAGTGCAGAAAAAGATAATATTGATGCAAAATTTAAAAGATTAGAACAATCACTTGGTTCAGAACAAAATGAATTATTAGACGTTAAAAGAAATGTTACAGATTTACAAAATTCAATTAGATCAACATCAACAAAATTAAAAGAAATTGAAAGTAAACATTCAAATGAAATGGAAGATAAAATTAGAAATGAACAAAAAAAAAATCTTTTAAATTCACAATTTAATGAAAATAGAGATTATTTAGATTCAATTTTAAAAGAAAAAGAAGATTTAGAACAAGAAATTCAAAAATTAAGAAGTGAATATTCAAAATCAAAAGCAGAAATTGATGGATTAAGAGATGAAACAAATCAATTAAAAACAAAATGTTCATTACAAGAAGGTGATATTAAATCAACAAAAGATAGAATTGAAGATAATTCAAAGAATTTAAATGCATTAAAAGTTAAATCAAAAAATTTAGAATCAAAAGTTAATCAAGCAAATTTAGATAATGAATCTGGAAGAGGTGAAAAAAAAGTTTTAGAAGGTAAAATTCAAAAAGCAGAACAACAATTACAAAAATTAAAACAAAAATTAGATGAAGAAAGATCAAAAACAAGAAAAGAACAAGAAGAAAAAACAATTTCTGAACAAGATTTACGTGAAAAAAGATTCGCATTAGAAACTATTCAAAAACAAATTGAAGATAAAAAAAGAAAATATAAAGATGCACAATCAAAAGTTAATGAATTAGAAACAATAATTTCAGATGAAAATTCAAGTGCTTCAAAACTTAGAGCTCAAATTACTCAATTAGAATCACAAAGAGTTGATTTAACTGAAAGATTAGAAGAATTAAATAAGAATTTAGGTTCTTCACAAGGTGGTTCAAAATCAAATAAAGATAAAATTACAGATGCTGAAAGAACTATTTCAGATGAATCTAAAATGTCACAAAAATTAACTTTAGAAAATCAAAAATTAAAAGCTGAATTAGATAAATTAAAAATGTATGGTGAAGAAAATGATAAAAAATATCAAAGAACACAAGAATCATTAAAAATGAGAATGGACCAATTAGAACAAGATCATGATTTAATTATTAGAAGATTAACTGATGAAAAAGCTGATTTAAAAAGAAATTTAAAAATGGCTCAAAAAAATGCAAAAGTTTCATCAACAACAGAATCTTCATTTGGAACAGTTCCAAAAGAAGCACTTGAAAAAGTTGAATCAGATTTTGAAAAAGAATTACAAAAATTAAATACTGAAGTTGAAGAATTAAGAAAAAATAAATTACAAATTGAAGCATCAAAAAGAAGTTTTGAATTTCAATTAAATTCTTTAAGAGATCAATTAGATAATGAAGAAAGACAAAGAAAAAAAGTTGAAGTTCAAAAGAAAACATTACAAATTGAATTAGAAGATTTAAGAGAACAAGCTGATGAAGCAGAAGAATTAAAAGAAGAATTAGAAGATGTGCGACATGAAGCTCAAATCTTTAAAAAAGAATTATATGCTGAAAAAGAAAAAGAAAAAATTGAAAGAGATAAAGCAGAAGATGAAGTTGAAAGATTTACATCACAAGTTGATGAATTAAAAAAACAATTAGCTGATGAACAATCTCAATCTGCATCAGAAATTAGATCAACAAGACAAAAATATGAAAAAGAAGTTTCTGATTATGAAGATTTAATTTCAAAATCAAGAAAAGATAAAAAATCAACTGAAAGAGGTACAAAAAAAGTTGATAGATCAGCTAGAGAAATTGCAAGAAAATTAAATAATGCAGAAATTGATCTTCAACAAACTGAAGAAAAAGTAACAATGCTTACAAAAGATCATGCTAAAATTCAAAATGAATATGGTTCTCAATCAAGAAAATTAGCTTCACTTGAAGGAAATAATGATCTTTTAAAAAAAGAATCAGAAGAATGGAGTGAAAGAGTTAAAAAATTAGAAAAAGAATTATCTGATCTTAAACTTGATGTTGTAAAACAATCTTCAAAATCAAAAAAAGCAAAAAAGAGAATTGATTCAGATGAAGAATAAATATTTTAAGTTTTTAGTTATTTAGTTGTTTTTTGGGTTTTGTGTTGGACTGAGTTTGAGTTTGGGTTGTTTTTTTCACATTGTGTTTTGGAAGAACAAATCAAATTTTTATTTTTTTTGTTGTTGAAATTTATGAATTTTATCACCTAAAGCAGCAGCAATACCTTGTGCTTTTGATCTAATTCTAAAGAAACCAGTTAATTTTTCACCATTTTTTTCTAATGATAAATTTGCTAATGCATCTTCACCAAAACTTGATTTTGCATATAAATTTGCAGATAAAAAACCACAATCTTCAACAAGAGCATCATCTGAAGTTAAACATTTCATATTTGTCATATTTGAAACAATATCAAGATATTCTTTTAATTCAAAATTTTCAGTTGAAATAACAATCTTATTTTCCCAATCAAATTCAAACCACATTGTTCTAAATTCAGTATCAGTACAAATTGAAGGTAAAATATAATCCATAATATCAATTCTAATTTCATTTAAAACGACACATTTTGATTCAGAAGCAACATCATAAATAATATTTCCAAAAATTAAACCTGATTCAGTTGAAGATACTTTAATACTTGTATTAATACGACGTTGTTCAAAACCACCTAATGTTTGTGGATGTGGTCTTTCAACAAGTTTTAAATCACCAATAGTTGCTAATTCAATATTTAAATTTTGTAATGTATCATTAGTTTGATTTACAATTAAAATATCTAAAAGAATATCAAATTGATGAACTGTAACTGTTGTTTCTGCATAAACTGTATCTGAAAATCCAGTTAATTGTGATACTTTATTTAATTTTGACATTCCTGAATTCTTTTCAACATTTGAAGTTGCAAGTAAAACATCTTCTTCTTCAAATTCATAAATATCAAATTTTCTTCCTTTTAATTGGGTAATATTTAAACCACTATCAACTTGTTGATTTAAACTTTTTTCTTTTGCTTCAACAAATTCAATTTCTTTTCTTGTTTTTTCTTTAATTTTTAAAATTTCATCTAATTTATCTTTTGTATCATTTAATAAAATATTTGATGATATTTCATCATTATTGGTAAGAAGTTTAATAAAAAGTGATATTCTTTCTAATGTATCTTTTTCAATGCTAATATTTTTTGAATTTGCTAATTTTATTAATCCAATTATTAATAAAATTGAATCAACAACAAAATTACTTGACATTTTTAATTCAATTGATCTTAATCCAATTTTAGTTAATGTTGATGATAAAACTGAAACTAAAAAACTATTTCCATTTTCAATTAAACCTATTAAATGATAATTAATTTTGATTCTTTTTTTTACTTTTAAGTGTAATAACTTTTTCAATAGATTCATTTGCTTCTTTTATAAATGTTTCATGTGCATATGTACCATCAGAATTTAATTTTGGTTGAGTTGAATTTTTATAATTTTCATCATTTTCTTCATCTTTTTTTATTGAAATAATATCAATTAATGAATCTTTAATGGTATCAAAAACTAATTCAATTTCTTCTTTGGTTTCAGATTGTGTTCCTAAAATCCAAAAAATAACTCTAAATACTTTTGGTGATTTAATTGATGTAAAATCATCACATATCTTTTGAAGTATTATATTTTTTAATTTTGAATGTGTTTGTGAAATATCTCTTGCAAATGAAGCTGCTTCATATCCACATGAATCACCAATAAAATCAATTGCAAATAATGTATTTGGTGATATTTCAGGATATTTTAATGTTAATTCATGTAATGAATGAATTAATATCTTTTTATATTCACTTGTTACTTGTGAATCTTCAATAATATCAGTCTTTAATAATTCTTTTTTTAAACATGAAATAAAATCATCAATATTCTTTTGTGTAACTAATCCTAATGATGTTTCAAGTACTTTCTTTTTAATTTGCATTGAAGGTGATGATAATGCTCTTAATAAATCCATAAGAATAGATTGCATTACATCTGGATATCTATTCTTTAAATCAACTATTCTATCTAAAACTATTAATTTAACATTGGAATCTCCATTCTATTGAATTTTAAATTATTTTTTTCATTTCTTACTGTAAGTAAAAGTTGAACATAACAATTTGCTGCTGCTTTAATTGCAACAGAAGCAGATGAAAGTGAAATTAATGTACCAGCACATTGATAAAGAACAGCAGGTGATTTTGAATCCAATAAAGATGAAATGACACGTAAGTATTTACTCTAAATGTTAATTCGTTTTTTTTTTTTTTTTTTTACTTTTTCATTTGGATAACTTTTACACATTTTACGTAATAAATTTAAAAGTGAAAGTTGAAATGTATCTCCTGCAGAAGAAAAACTATTAATATTTTCTCTAACATATTTAACAGCTCTTTCTTGATCACAATTTACCAACATGATAAATGCATTTCTTTTTGAAGTTGAATCAGGTTCTGTGTTCAAAATTTCTTCAATAAATTCAGGTGCATCTGGAATAAGATGCTCAAATCTTTGATAAATTGAATAAATAGCCAAAACTGCATTTCTTTTAACATAAGAATGTCTATGTGTTAAATTTTCAATAATTGGTTGGATCAGTGGTTCTAATAATTCAGGTTCATGTAATTTGCAAATAAAACGTAAAGTTGCTCCTCTAACATATTCATTGAAATGTGATAAGTCTTTTCTGAGGAAGTTACTTGGAAAAAGTCAAAAAAAAAAAAACAAGTAACTATACCAAATTAAATACATTTCTGGTAATAATTTTCCTGATTTATCTTTTTTATCAACAACTTCCCAATAATATAATAAGAGTTTTTTCAAAGGTTTGTATTCTGTTGGTTCAACATAACGTATAACTGTCATAAGAACTTTGTTTGAATGTCCTTCACCTTGTTGATGAAGTTGAATAACTTCATTCATTGCGTCATACTTTTTTTTTTTTTTAATTTTTTTTTTTTTTGGAATTTACTTTTTCTAGATCTGAACCCTTTTCAAGTGAGTTTAAGATTTCTTTTAAACTTCTAGGTTCATCGATGTTGAAAACCAAGTGAGTACATTGCTTCTCTAATTGAGCAGACATTTTGGTTGGTGAAAAATACTTGGTCCAATGAAAATATCTCACGTATAAGAGAAAAAATTATTCAAAAAAACAAAAAAAGAAAATGAATTGAGTGGAATTTTCAATTTTTTGTTTTTAAGTTTTAACCAATAATTTCATTGCTTGTGTTGAATCAAAAGTTTATTGTAAAAATGATGAAAGGAAGAATGGCAAAACCAACTAAATTAGTTCTTGCATTTAGAGAATTGACAAAACAAATTGTACCTTTAGAACGAAAATTACGAACAAATAAAATAGAAAAAGCTAAAATACTATCATTTTGGTTTATTGCTTCTGTAAGTTTCAAATTTTTTAATGAGACAATAATAGGTCTTGCCATTTGAAATATTAAGAACTTTAGAAACAAAAAAAACAATATTTCATTTAATGAAAGAGTATTATTCTAAATAAATATTACCAGTTACTATCTTGAAATTCTCCAAATCCTTCATTTGTATTTGTATCTTCTTCTAAATTTAAACTTCCTAAACCACCTGAAAATCCAGTATTTTCTCCAACAAGACGTTCTTTTCCTTTGGTTTTTACTTTAAGATTAACTTTAATAGTTGATCCTTCTTTCATGGAATAGTCTTTTTTTGGTTGATTATCCCAATCTGTTTGAACATTTTTTCTGTCTAACCATCTAAAAAAAATCAAAATTAGAAAATTCAAAAAAAAAACTTTTGATGATCTTGAAGAGCAACATTAAAATCAAAAGCTTCAGTTCTTTCTTGAAATCCAATTCCAATGAATGCATGTTTTCCATTGTTTTCGATTCTAAGAACAAAAAAACGACTTGAATCAATAACTTTTTCAACAGCTTTTGGAGCACCTGGTTTTGTATTTACAGTACAGACAGCAAATGGTTTTCCACTTGATGTATCTTCTAATCTGACAAAACAATCTTCTCCAGCAGCAACGACACGGCAACTACCACTCCATAAATGAAGTGAAGGATCTTTTGTCCATCCTTCAGCTTTGTATCCATCAGAGGATACTTGATTTGGTGGAATTTTAAATACATGTACTTCTTTAATTAAACAAAGAGTTTCTTCAAAATCGTCGGTCATTATGCTATTGTGTTTTAAAAGCCAATCAAAAGTTACCTGAAAATTTAATTGGTTGCAAATAAAAAAAATGAAGAGAAGAAAAAATGAAAATGAATTTGACAATACCACTATTTCTTTGGATAATTTACCATTAAAATCAACTTTTAATGTTGATATTAATTTCGAAATATCAGAAGAAATTAGTTTTTCGTCTTTTTTTGAAGATTATCAAAGAAAGAATAAAAATACAAGATCAAAAGGTTCTTTTGAAGTTTAATTTATTTTAGATTTCATATTTCAACACGATGAAAAACTCTCAGAATTTTCAAAACTTTTAAACGGTATTTTATTTTATTTTTTTAATTTTGTCTTACTTTGAAGATGAATTCGAAAGAAAAGATTTTGAAATATTCTTAAAGAAAGGTCGCCCCATGGTTCAAAGGGATTTCAAAATTCTCTCAGATATTTTTCAAGAAAATAAAGACGAAAGAATTTTAAATGGTTTTCATTCCATTCAATTTATATTTTTAGTAATTTTAAGATATATCTGGGCTATATGTCACTATATTAAAAAGATTAATACTTTAGATAATTTGAAATCACTTTATAGTGATGAAGTCAAACAAGACGTATTGTCCAAAATAAATAACCAAATTTTAGATACTCATGATATTAAAAGAATTTGAGAATTTAGGAAATGAAAGAATAGAAAATATTTCAGTTTATAATTTAGTTTCAGAAATTGTACTTGATTTGATGATGAACAAAATATTTTTGAATGTTTTTCAATTTCTTTTTTAACAGTCTGTAAAAATAGATTTTCAAAATTGATTTCAAAAAAATGATTCAAATTATATATGATTCATCTGATATAATTGAATTTATGTCATTTTTATTTCATTCTTTGAAGTATTTTAAACTTGAAACTTAATATTTTTGTAGACACAATTCCATCAAAATGATACCTTTTATCACAAACTGGATTGGTTCAATTGAAGAGAATGAAGATGTTTATTTTATTTTCATGGAGAGTTTATTACAATTTTTGAAGAAAGAACAAGAATTTGAAGAAATAATAATACATCTATTAATTGATTTAACAAAAATAGTTCCAAATTTAATAATTTCATCTTTACCAATTATAATTGAACATAAATTTACAAAACCAATTTGCAGAAGGTATTTAGTTGATTTATTAGGTGAAACAATTTCATATGTACCAAAAGAATATTATAATAAAATTCATCATCCAATTTTTATGAATTTATTAAAAGATAAAGGTATTATATTTCATTTTATTAATAATACTCAAAGATTCATTCATTAGATCAAAATCAATTCAATATTTGAAAATTGATAATATTGTTATTTTATATGAAATAATGTTTGACAAAATTAAAAAAGTTAGAATTGATTCATTGAAAAAAATATACAAAATATTAAATGAAGATTCAATAATATTAAATAATGAACAAGAATTAACCTTAATTGAAAATTTGATGAAATTATATTTTATCATTTCAACTTCAGAGAAATGTTTGGATACTCTAAACTTTATTAAAGAAATTCTTTGTTTAAAAATGATCAAAACTATTCCATGGAAAAGATTAATATTATTAAAAGAAAAAACAATTTCAAGTTGTTTATTTTATGAAAAATATTTCAAAAATCAAAATATTCAAATTGAAGAAATAAAAAATTTAATGAATGAAAAATATCAAAATGAAGAAGAAATTAATCATTTAAATAATTTCTTTTTAATTTTTCAAAAGAATTATTCAAAAGAATTTAATGAATTATTTCAATTAACATTTCATGAATATCAAATGAATAAGAATGAAAAATCATTAAAATTATTATTTTTCTTTTCTCAAATAAAATCAATAAATAAAAATGAAAGGGAGATTCTATATCAAATAATGTTACAAGAAGAAGAATTAAACTTATTTTTAATCAAAGTAAGACATTCATATTTAAACAAAAGATTTTAATTCAATTTAAAGAATTTCATTCATTCATTTTAACAAAATCAAATGAAATTATCAATTCATTTAAAAAAGAAGGTCTATTATTGATACAAAGAATATCAAAAGATATTGTTTTTGATTATTTTATTAAAATTGAAAATCAAATTTTAAAACAAGAATCATTTGATTTGAATCTATTGGTAAGTTTATAATGTGATTAATGTTTATGTAGAATGATTTCATTTTATCAATTGGTAATTTAATTGAAAAAGAAGAAATAAATGAATCTATGTTATTCAAAAAGTATTTATATTTTTTGATTTCTATTCAAAATGAAATGGAAATGAATGAAATATTAAAATCTAGTTGTTTAATTTCACTTTTAAAAATAATGAAAAAATTACATCCAAATGAAGTAGAAAGAATATTTTCAAAAATGAAATTTAATTTCTCAAAAGAAGAAATTATTTATCATTATCAACTTTTAATTTTTATTTCAAATTTAATTCCAATTATTCAAATTGAAAAAAGATTTTCTTTTTTTTTATATTCATCTTTGAATAATGATCATTTTGAAATTAAGAAATTAAGTTTAATTTTACTTGGTAATTTATTTTTAAAAAGAAAAATTCAAATTGAAAATGTTCATCAATTATTCATTACTTTATTGGATGAAGATTTATTTGAAATATCAAAAAATATATTGTCAAATTTATTTCTTTTATTTTATGAAAATAATCATTCCATTTTATTGAATATCTTTATTCATGAAAAGAATAAGAAGATTATTCAAATTTTATATCAAAAAATATTCTCTTTGAAATTGGTGAGAATTATCAATAAAACTAATATTTATCAAATTAGAAATCAAAAGTATCCAATTTATTTGTTCATCATTTCATTGATAATCCAAATGAAGAATTATCAGAATTATTTTTATTATTTCCATCATCTGATTTGAATGATGTAGAAATTGAAAATCTTTTTAATTTTTTTCAACATTACAAAAATAATGAAAGAATTTTGCAAAATATTTCACACTTTCTAAAAAAGTCTAAAAATGAAATCATTACATCTAAAATTGAAATTTTAAACTCAAAAAAACGAAAAAAACAAGTAAAAGAAGAAGAAAGAGATATTACAGAATTGATTACAAATTTTAAATCAAATAATAATAAACTCATTTTGTAAAGGTTGATAAATGTAAAATTTTTATAATTTGTGTTGACCTGGTTTTCCAATATCTTCATGAGCAACATGTTTATAATGAGCACTTAAATTTGGATAACCTTCTTTTGCTGCACCATGTGGATAATAATTGACTATTTTTTAAAAGTTAAAAAAGAGAAGTTTACCAGAATTTTTCAATTGATCCCATCCACCTCTATTTTTTCCAATGAAAAAGTAAGCAGTTGTAATTGCCAAAGCGGAAAATAAGAAATGGTTTGTTCCAGTTTTTGTAAATTGTCTTACAGCAAATCTTGGAAATGAATCGTGAATAAATGTAACATTTTTTGGTCCTTTATATTTTAAACTTCTCCACCATGACCACATGTTAGTAGGATTTTTTGTGCTTCTCGCACTTTCCATATAAACTTTCATTTCTTCACCTGTTGGTGTTTTTTCTAAGTTTAATTGTTTATCCATTTTTCTTTGGAAAATTTGATCTCTTTTACTTTCAACAAATTTTTTACTGTATGCTTGAGCTGGTTTGTTTGACATTGGTAAAGTCGATACAAAATTTGATTGGATAAAAAAAACAACAACTTCTTATTGGATAAAAAAAAATAACCAATAAAAAATTAAAAAAATGAAAAATTGAACTTTTATTGAATTGAACATTCTTTTCCTTGATCATCAACACCACCATTATAATATTCAATCATTTTTGAAAAACCTAACATTACAACTTTATGTGGAGGTTCAATTAATGATTTTGAATTTTCTGCATTGACTTCATTCAAATTCTTCAATAAACGAATTTCTTTTGAAATATGAGTCAATTCAAAACAATTATTTAAATTTAAAATTTCTAAATTTTTCAAATTTTGAATATCTTTTGAAATTATTTTAATTTTTGAATTTGATAAATCTAATTGTTTTAATTCTTTTAATTGATAAAAACAGTTTGGAACATGTTTTAAATAAGGTGAATTTTTGAATGATAAATATTCAATATTTAAATTTTTAAATATTTTTTCATTTTCTTCTTCTTCAATATTATCTATATGATTTTGATTGGTTGTTGATTCTTGATCATTAAATTTTAAAATAGTTTTATCTAAATTTAAAACTTTTAAATTTTTTAAATTTTCAAAATTTAAAGGTAATTGTTTGATTGGATTTTCAGATAAATCTAAATGATTTAAATTTTTTAATTTTGAAATAGTTCTTGGTAATTCTCTTAATTGACATTTTGATAATTTTAAAACTTTTAAAAATTCAAATTTAGAAATATTTGAAAATAAATAAATTAAAGGATTTCCAGATAAATTTAATTCTTCTAAATATAATAATGATTTTTCAAATTCATCTTGTGGAATATAATTAATTTCATTGAAGGATAAATTTAAATGAATTAAATTTTTTAATTTAAATATTTCTTCAAATTGAAAATCTGAAAATAAATTATTGGATAAATTTAATTCAATTAAATTATTTAATTCAGAAATTGAATCTTTTTTAAATTTATTTAATTTATTATTTGATAAATTTAAAATTTTTAAATTTTTTAATTCTTTAATCTCTTCTGAAATTTCAATAATTTTATTATCGGATAAATTTAATTCTTGTAATTTTTCAAAATGTTTAATTGAATTAGTGATTTTATTTAATGAATTATTTGATAAATTTAATGAAATTAATTCATTTCCAATTTCATTTCCAAGTAAAAATATTTCTCTTGTTTCATAATAATCAATATAATTATTTGATAAATTTAAAATCTTTAAATCTTTTAATTCTTTAATTTTTAATGGTGCTTCATATAATTTTAATTCATTTAAATTTAAAATTGTAATTTTTGAAATATCATCATTTTCTATTTCTTCAAATTCTTTTAAATTTGAAATGATTAATCCTTTTTTATTTTCATCTTCAATTTCATTTTCAATTTCAACTGAATATGATAATTTTAATGATTTTTTAATTTTTTTAAATGTTTCTTGTTTCTCTGATTTTGATTCGTTTAATAATTCATTTAATTTTGAATCATCCAATCCACCAGAATTTGATGCTTCTTTAATAAAATTTTGAAATTCTTCTTTTTTTTCTTTTAATTCATCTTCTAATGTTTCATATTTTTTTTTTAAATTTTCAAAATTTTCGTTTCCAGTTTTTATTTGAACTTTTAAAAAATTATTTTCTTTTTCAATTTCTTCTTTTTTTGATTTAATTTCACTTAAAGTAACATTTTCATTTTTGATTTTGTCTTGATATTTTTTAAAATCTATTTTTAATTTTTCATTTTCTCCTTTTAATTGGTCAATCTCTTTTTTAAATTTTTCAATGTCATTTTTTAAAATTAAATTTTCTTTTAATTTTTCATTCATTTCTTTTTTTAAAGTTTCTTCAACTTCATCTTTTGATGATTCAGATGATTGAATTGTTTCTAATTTTTCTTTTAATTGTTTATATTCATCATCCTTTTCTTTTAATTTTTCTTTCAACGAATCAATTTGTTTGGAAAATAATTTTTTAATTTCTTCAGTATTTTCTTCTGATTGAGCAGAAGAAGATGTATTTTCAACTTCTTCTTTTAATGATTGAATTTGATTTTTTAAGTCTTTAATCTCCGAATTTAAATTAACAATTTCTGATTCTTTTTGATTTAATTTTTCCTTTTTTTCTTTAAATTCTTCTTCAATTTCTTTTAATTCTTCTTTTTCTTTTTTTAAATTTTCAATTTCTTTTTTTGAATTAAATTCTAATTCTTCATATTTTGTGTTTAATTGATTTTTTTCATCAATTAATTTGACCAATTCATCAGATGAAGAATCAGATGAAGATGATAAATTTTTTAATAAATTTGATTTTTCTTCTTCTGATTTTTTTAATTCATCAATTTTCAAGTTTAATTGGTTAATTTCTTTAGAAGATTCTAATTTCAAATTCGAAATTTCTTCTTCTTTTTCTTTTTTCATATCATCATATTTTTCATCTTTTTCTTCTAATTTATTTTTTAAATCTAAATTTAAATCTTCAATCTTTTTTTCTTTTTCAATAATAAATGAATCCTTTTCGGTAATTTCTTTTTCTAAATTTGAAATTTCTTCTTTCAATTTTTCTTCTTTTAAATTTGATTCAATTTCAACTTTTTCCTTCTTTAAATTATTCAATTCATCTTCTTTTTCATTTTTTAATTTTTCAATTTCATCTTCTTTTTCTTTGATTTCATCAATTTTTAATTTTAATTCATCTTCTTTTTCTTTTAATTCATCTTCTTTTTCTTTTAATTTTGAATCATTTTCTTGTTGATTTCCTGTTTTTAATGAATTTAATTCTTCTTCTTTCTTAAATATTTCATCATCAAACTCTTTTTGTTTTCTTTCAATTTCTTCTTTTAATTTTTGAATTTCTTCTTGATTGGATGAATTATTTTCTTTTGATTCATTGGATGATTCTTTTAATTTTTCTAATTCTTCTTTTAATGTATTAACTATTTCCTTTTCATTTTTTAATTCTTCATTTAATTCTTTTTCAATTTCTTCTTTCTTTTTTAATTTTTCATCTGAAACTTTAACTTCTTCTCTTTCTAATTCTAAATCAGTTTCTAAGTCATCTTTTTCATCTTCTAATTTTTTTATTTTCTCTTCAAATTCTGATGAAATCTTCTTCTTTTCTTCTTCCAATGAATTAATTTTCTTTTTTAATTCTTCAACATCTTCTTTTGTTTGACCACTTTCAATATTTTTTTTTCCTCTTTTTCTTGGTGACACTAATGGATGATTTGTAGTATGAGGTTCAAGTTTAGTTTCAGTTTCAGTTTCAGTTTCAGTTTCAGTTGTATTTTCAGAGGTGGTTGTTGATTCTTCTGATACTTCATCATCTCCTACTTGAGGTTGTGGTGATAATAAAATAGTTTTTGATCTTTCTGCTTTTACTTGATAAATTGATTGTTTAATTTCATCAAAATTATCAGTTTCAAGTTTCATTGAAAATTTTATACTTAAATTTGATTGTTTGTTATTTCCTGTCAATTCTTCATCAAATTCATCTTCAACTGCGTCATCAGAATCTTTTAAATACTTTGTAATTTCAATTTGAACTGATTTTGCAGATGCCTTTTTGATAATTGACTTTTTATGATTTGGATCAACTGCAACAATAATATTAAATGGTTTATATTTTTGAAGTGATTTTCCAGGGTTTCTTGAAAATTCAATATCAGCTGTAATTTTATTTCCATCTAAAGGCATTGTACCTCCTTTTGTATCAATTACATTTGGTGCTTGTCCAAGTATTCCAATTTTACCGTCTGTACCACCTTGTAATTGTAATAATGCTTTTGCGAATCCTTTATCACTTGTATTAATACCAACAAGTTCTTTAAAATCAATTTCAATTTTTGCTCTTTTTACAAAAAGTGTGGATAAATATTTCGTAAAAAAATCACGAAACCAAATTTTAAATTCGTTCATATCTATTTCACCATCACCATTTGTATCCATTGAAAGTGCTTGTTCTTGTTGAAATGATGATGATTTCCAATCTTTTTTATAAACTTCGTAATTTGGTTTCGAAAATAAAGAATCCTTTTTTTTCAAATCTGACTCTATGGCATCACAAAATACAGAAACAAAATTCTTAATCAAGGCTATAAAAGTTGTTTTTTTTAATAAAAATAACCTCTTACGTTCAAATTCTTTTTTTTGTAAAGATCCATCTCCAGATGTATCATAATGCTGGAAACATCTTTCCAATTCTTTGTCATCAATTTCACCTGTTTCAATATAACTTTCAACAAAAAGTTTTGCTTGATCGTTTCCCATTGATTGTTTTTAACAGCTGATATTAACTATTGATTGGTTAAAGAGAAGGTTGATTCTCCAATAAAATTGTTTTCTCAAAAAAATAAAAAAATTTTTTTTGATTTAATATAGTTTTTTATTGTTCCCATTTTGTCATACTCCCTTTATCCATTTTACTATATTCTCTATATCTTTGTAAATAAATTTTTAAAGGTTCAAGATAATTATCAAATCCAAGTGTTGCAAGTGCGTATATTATATCTTCTCCATTGATTGTTTTTCTTTTTTCTTGTAAACATCTATCAGAAGCTCTTTAAGAAATATTAAAATAATATAAAAATAATACTCAGATGTTACAAAAGAAATAAATTCTGAAACACATTCTTGTGCACATTCCTTTCCTTCTTTTGAAACTTTTGTGGCTAAAGAAGTTTTAAAATATTTTTTATTTTTACCTTCAGGAAGACCTCTTTATTAAATTAATCTTGTTTTAAAGTTTTTTTTACCTTCTCATAATTTTTACTTTTTGAAAAATTCACATTTTTTTTTGAACTTACCAACATTAGCAATCGGAAGAAAACGATCTTGTTCATTGATTTCATCATTTGGTTCTAAAGATACATTCATTTCATTTGTTTCAAATTGTTGTTGTTGTTTATTTTCTTCCATCAGTTCACTGCTCTCTTCGGAAAAACCGTTAAAACTCAACTCTGATTTTTTTATCCAATCAAATTCGTCGTTGAGCTTTATTTTTTATTTTTAGAAAAAAAATCTTCCATTTTTTTATGTTTTATTAATTTTTCAAAAAATTATGTTTTTGTACTAAAAAACCTTTTTGATTGGAGTAGGTCAGAAATCTGATTTGTTGCTTTTGTCATGAGAATGAAAGTAGGACACTTATAAATTAATCACAACATATCAAGATAAATTGATTGACAATACAAATATTTATTCAATTGAGGATATTGAAATCAATTCATTTTTACTTTTGAAAGGAAGTTGAATCATCAAAGTCAAAAAGAAAAGAAAAGTTTTTGGTTCATTTTTAAATAATAAATATTTGTATGTGTATTATACTGTCCAGTCATCTTTGATATTTTACTTGAAATACTCCTTTGATAATATATTTAATATTGTAAATTGATTACCTGGATGAACTTCTTTGAATTTATAATTTCGATTTTTTAAATAATTGTTAACTTCTGGTCTTAATTTTGCCTTTCCATGTTTTGAATGTTGACCAGTTCCAGTAATAATGAAAATCTTTTTTAAACTTTTCAAATTCTTTAATTTCTGCTCTAATACATCTAATGCTTCTTTCACATAAAATCCATGTAAATCTAATGTATTTTTATTATTTTCATTTTCATTCTTTTTGATTAAATTAGAAGTTGCTTCATAATTCTTTTGATGCATTTCAAAATTTGCTTTTTTCCCTTTTTCAGAAAATTCTTTTGCTGATTTTCCATCACCTCTTTGAAATGCCTGAATTGCTAATGAAAAATATTGATTTCTTTCTCTAGCTAATTCTGAAGCAATTTGTCTTAATTCTTTACTTGATAAATTTGAATATCTTTCTTCAAAAGAAGGTTCATTATATGAATTATCTTTTGAAGATAATTTTGAAGGTACATTATTATGTGATAATTGAATGTATTTTTGTTTTTGTGGTTTTATATTTTTCGCTTTTTTTGTTACAGACAGAAATGATTCATTATCATCATTTTGTAATAATTGTTTGGATTTAATTCTTTGTTGTTGTTTTTTCTTCTCTTTTTCAATATAAATTTGTGATTCTAATTTTCTATGAACGAATTTTACGTCTGAATTACCAACAATTAATTCAGCTGTAATTGCTTCTTTTGAAAGATGAGGAAAAAGAGCATGAAGTGTATCAACATTTTCTTCAAATTTATTTTTCTTTGGTTGTTCTTTTATATCATCATCATCTTCTTCTTCTTCATCCTCTAATAATTTTAAATTCAATAGAACATCTTTTGTCTTTAATTTGTTTTTTTTCTACCTAAAGTTTTTTCGAGATTTTTTTCGTTTTCTAAATAAATCATATTTATAATATCTTCATTTAAATCAATAATAGAAGACAGAAAATTCAAATCTTTTTCATCTTTCAAATTTTTTTTATTTTCATCTTTTTCGTCTTGTGGTTCAAAAGTCAAAAGAGTTTCAAATGTTTTTTCATAATTTTGTTCATTAATTTCAAATACTTGTTGTATTTCATCTTTATTTATATTGGAAAACACTTCATACAAATTTTCCAATGAGTTGACTGACATATTTTATAATACTTGGTGCTTATTGGACGAACAGAATATATTTTATTTTAAATATTTTTGATTTACAATATATTTTGGATTTTTCTTTTCAAGAATTCTCTTTAATTCTTTTGCTGCTTTTTCCCTCATTTCAATAAATCCTTCTTCTGAATAAAAAGCAGAATGAGGAGTGATAATTAAATTTTTAAATTCTTTTAAATTCCCTCTATAAGGTTCAATTTCAAGTACATCTAAACCAACACCAGCTAAATCATTGTTTTTTAAAGAATTAATGATAGCTTGTTCTTCAATGATAGGCCCTCTTGCAGTATTGATTAAATAAGCACTATTTTGAAATGGTATTTAATATTTTCAATTTTACTCCTTCTTCATTAATTTAATATTTTTTTGATTGATCAAATATTTTGTTTCGTCATTTAATAATGCATGAACTGAAACAACATCTGAGTCTTTTAATAATTCATCTAAATCATCATATCTTTTGATATTTAATGCTTTATCAATTCCATGATTTACATAAGGATCATAAAACTAATTTTTTAAATTTTTCGTTTCATCTTACAATAATATTCATACCAAAAGCTTTTGCTCTCATACATACACATTTTCCAATACTTCCGAACCCAACAAGACCTAAAGTTTTACCTCTTACTCTTCTTGCTCCTTTCATTCCACTTTGGGAAGGCCATTTTGAATTTAAAGTTGTTTCAATACCCAATTCAAAGGTTTTTCTCATTAAACTGAAGAATTTAAAAGATTCAAATTTTAATTACTTTAAAATTAAAGACATAGCACTATCAGCCACTTCTTCAGTACCATAACTATGAAGAAAATTAATTTTACGTTTTATTTCATACTCTGGAACATTTGAAACTACAATTCCTCTTTCTCCACATGTTTGGATGTCGACATTATCAAATCCCTTTTTTTTATTTTTTTTTTTTTTCTAACCATTCCAATTCTGACAATTCCCTTTAAATTTTTAAATTTTTCAAGCTCTTCTTTTGTAAAAATATCTGTATGCCAAGACAAAATACCTTCATATTTTTCCAACTGGAATTTCTGAGTTTGTTTTCTTAACCTTACTTCTTTCAAAGGAGTATCCTTCAAAGTTTGATGAGATATTACGTCAGAATTAAAAATATTTGATTCTATATCAGTTTTGTAATCAAATAAACCAAACATGGCAACTTTTGATGAAGTCATGATTAAACAAATTTAACCAATCAACTGTGATCACAATAATTTTTAAACTCAAAATTTCGAAAACAAAAACCATTTTATTCAATTGAAAAGATTATTTTTGAACATGATGGACAATAGTGTAATGTTAAATACATTGATTTTTGAAAACATGGCAAAAAGCAACATCCAACAAAACTCAATATCAGACAACAAAATACTTGCTTCGAACTGAAATTACGAACAACTTTTGTCTGAACTCTTTCTCTACAATAAGGACATTGAGTCAATAATGAACTAAGATTAATTTTAAAATAAAGACTTACTTATTAAAATCAACAGATTCTTCTTCCAATTTTTTAATTCCACTTTCTTTCATTTCAATTATAACTTCTTTGATTGGCATCGTTTTATTTTTTGTGAGGTTTATTTGAACTTTTATTTTCAACCTCACAAATTTTTGACCAAATAAAGATCAAAATTTTCAAAATTTTGAACAATTAATTCCAACCATATTCGCCAATGATTTTACATTTGCAGGTCTTCTTGCTAATTTAGACACAAAATTTTTTTTCATTTCATCAAAAATGAAAGGGAAATCCCCATAAGTTCCTTTTCTTTCCACAAATATTTTATCCAATAATAAAACAGCAACACAATAAACCTTTTGAAATGGTTCTTTATAATAAAAATATTCTAAATTCAATAAATGAAATAGTGGTGTATTCCATTCTTCACTTGATGCAGATACTCTTGATGCTAAAAAAAATAAAAAAAAAAAAAGTCTTCAAAATACCCTTTGATAATTGTAATAAACTTAATAAAAATGAAGTAACATTTATACCAGCAACACAAAAAGGATAATCTCTTTCTTGTTCTAAAATACCAACACATTCATCATTAAAATGTTTTGCAAAATAAATATTATTTTGTAGACCTAATAAACCCATACCTCTAAAATCAGTTGAAGGATCATTTCCTTGAAATCCAATAGATACCCATTGTTTTGAAATTCTTGATTCTAATTTCTCATTTGGATTAATAATTGACCATAAATCAAATAATAATGATTCATGTTGTTCATTCTTTGAATCATAATTTGTTAATTTTGAATGATAAATTTTCTTTAAATCATTCACTAAATTTATTCTATTTCTATTATTCTTTCCAATAAAAGAACCAATAATTTCAATAATTTCAAGTCTATTTCTTGATTGAAATTTAATTTGATTTCCATTATTCAAAATCATTAACATTGATTCCATTGCATCAGATCGAAATGTATTCTTCAAAGGTATGATTTTTTGAATTTCATCAATATAAAAATAATATCTTTTTCCTTTTAATTTTGATAATATTTCTTCATTTTCTTTTTCTTTTCTTGATTTTAACCATACTCTTGAATTTATACCCCAAGGAAATAATATTATTTTTCCAGTTTCTGATATTATCATTTTATAATAAACTGAATTTAAATCAATGAAAAATTCATCACCCATTAAATATAATGATATTAATTCTTTCTTTTTTTCTTCTAATAAATTAAAATTATTTTGATATTCCTTTTCATTTAACTCTTTTATTTCATCATCATTATAAGAGATTTCACTAAAATAGTTATTTAATACACTTGTTTTTACTCTTCTTTTTCATCCAATTCATTTAATTTTCTTCTAATTTTGTCCATTGATTCAATAATTTTATTTTTCTTTTCTCTTATTAATTTAACTTCTTTTCTTATAGTTATATCAGTATCCCAAAATAAATATGAAACTGTTGTTCCAAAACAATCTAAAAAGTTTAATAATGAATTTGGTGTTTCTTTCATTGCATGTTTTAAGTATTTGTTTAATAAATCAATTCTTTCAATGATAAAGTCTTCTTTATATTTATTTATAAAACTACCAATACTCTTTTTTGGAAATTTTGGAAAGTTCAATTGAGAAAGTGTTCCTAATTTGTTTAATTCAAGTTCTTTTTGAATAAATTCATGAAGTGATTTGAATTCATTAAATCGTCTGTCCACTGTCCATTTTACTTTATTATTTTTATATTCTAATGAAACTTGTATTGTATAAGTCTTTGTTAGAGGTTTTAGTTTTTTTTTGAAAGGATTTACTGTATATTTTGATTCAGTTGTTTGTATAATATTACTTTCTATTATTTTTGCGTCAAGTATGGCTTTGTCGATTGAGAAACGTGATTCAGTTCGACTCATAAAAGGAATTTCTTCTCCTTCTTCTGTACTATCTATTATAGAAGAAATTGGTGAAAATACTTCTCCTTGTTTGAACAAAACTTCTGAAATAGTATCATCTATTTCTGTATTTACTCTCTTTAAATCTCGAAAAGAAATATCAAATCTTTTGCGAGCCTTTAAAGTTAATTCTTCAGTTGACTTTGAATCAGTTGACGAAAGAGGTTCTGATGGTTGTATTTCGTATTCTTTTAAATTTTCTTCTTGGTCAAAAAAATCTTCTCCTTCTGAATTTTGTTCTTCTGGTTGCATTTCATCTTTTAAAAATACATCTTCTTTTAAATCCTTTTCCTCTGTCGACAAATTTGGTTTTAGTTCGGAAAACCGGTTTTCTTTAGGAGCTTCAATGATTTGTTGAGGTTCTTCAGGTATTGAATCTTTTGGTGCATTTGTTCTTTTTCCTTTTTTCTTTTTTCCGTTTCTTTTTGTCATAAGTTTAACGTCCACTAACAAGTTGACGTTCTGATAAATTAGCTTGATTTGGATTGGTCAAACTAGAAAAACGTTATAACAATAACATCCATAACATGGAAGCATATGCATTGTAGAATATGTTTTGAAAGAGGAGAATAACTTCTGACAAATGAAGTTATTCCATGTTTGGATCAATTTTAGAAAGATTTTCAAACTGTTTATTTTTGAAGCGAAATCAGATCTAAATTTGAAATTTCTTCATAACCAAGATCAAGTTTTGAAATATCATTTCTTAAATTCAATTTTTGATTGAAATAAATTGAATGATAGTCTTTCCATTTTTTTGAGTCAATGTCTAAATTCTTGAACGAATTTAAATAGTAATTATATTTTTTTTTGTTCAGATCAATTTTAAATTGATTGGCTATTGTTAAATAGGAATTAAATTGAAATTCTGTTTCGGCATTATTCAACAAAATCAAAATCATTTTTTTGGTTGGAATCAATTTCAATTGTAAAAAGTCATCCAATATCAAATTTAAATGAGTAAAATGAAAATTCTTTGAAAATAAAATTACAATCTTTTCAAATTCTTCAGTTGACGGAAAAATTTGTTGTTGATTTCGCATTATTGAATAAATCAACGAAATAAAATTCATATTTTCATATTCTAAAGCAATTTTAAATAATTGTTTTAGAAATTGTTTTTGTCCATCAATTGAAATGTGATCCAAATAAAAATTAAATTTTGAAATTTCTTTTGATTGGATTAATTTTTCCTTCAATAAATCGAAAATTATCAATTCTTTTTCTTTCTGATCAAAATCTAAAAAATGAAAAATTTTATAACTGTGGGCAAATAATCCTTCATTTAAATAAAAATGAAAAATTTCTTTCAAAAATGTTTGGTCAACAGAAAATAAAAATTTCAAGTTCTTAAAGAATTCGAATTTATCAAATCTATTGTCTATGAGTGTTACATCTGAATTGTTCTTTGAAATAATATTTTTCGAATCCAATGAAGTGTTGTATTCAGTTGAGTAAGAAACAATCAATCTTTTTAATTTTGGTGTTGTTTTTGACATATTATATAAATCAAATAGTATTGATTGATATAATAAATTCTCATTATGTTCATGAATCTTTTTTAATTTCAACAAATCAAATTCATTTGAATAGATTTCAATTAATTTGAACTCTAAAAAATCATATTTTTCTTTAGGTAATAATATTTCTAAATAAGTGAATATATTTGTATAATTATTGATATTCTTTGCATTTAAATTTAAATTCTCGATTAGTATTTTCATTGGTAGATTTTCAATAAAATTTAATTTTTCATTTTTAATAATTTTTAAAATATTTTCTATTTGATTCAATTGTAAATATTTAAATATATTTAGAAAATTATTTAAATTTATTCCATTTTCAATATTAAATTTAAAAATACCCAATAAAATTAAATAAGATTTTTGTAACTCTTTCTTTAAAAAATAAGCATTCAAAAAATAATTTCTCAACTGAAATGAATTTAAAATTGAAGGTTGATTAATTAAAAATTCAACTGAAAATATTTCATTTTCAATTAAAAATTTTAAAGATTCCAGAGAAAAGAAGATATTTAATTTTTGCATATCCAATAGTACAGTCTTTAAAATTAATTTTTGTTTCTTTTTAAAATTCTTTTCGATTTTATTTGAATTAAATGAAGAAATAATATCATCTTTTTCATTTTCGTCTTCGTCTTCTGAAAAAAATGATTTATTTGAAATTTTTGAAGAAGAAGTTAATTTTGAAATTAAATCAAAATTCTTAAAAAAAGAATTAAATAAATTTGGAGATAAATCATTTTTTAAAATGATTGGTTTAAATTTAATTTTTAAAATATCAATTAATTCATCTTCATTAAATAAATTTAATTCCATTTTTGAATTTGAATTAAAAAAAGGACCATTTAAATATATAAAATTATTCTTAATTTTTAGATTTAAAATTTCAAAATTTTGATCATCTCCTAAACTTGTATGAGAATAAATTAAAAAGGCTTTTTCTAATTCTCCTTTATTTAAAAAATATTTAATAGATTCTTCAAATAAATATTTTAAAACTTCAATTTTTGATTCTTCATTCAAAAAATAAAATTCTGTTTCAAATTTTTCATGATTTCTAAACATTGAAATTTTTTTTAATTTTTTTTCTTCTTTTGAATTATAAAATTCAATCAAAAAGGACTTAAAAAAATGAAAAAAATAATCTTCTCCTTTCGTATTTGAGTTTTTTAATAACTCCATCATTATAGTTTTAAATAAATTTGAACTATACTTTTCTCCATGAAACGATGACTCATTCATCAAAAGAAGATATTCCTTGATATCTCTATTGGAAGATAAATTCATTAATGAAAAAAATTCTTTTTGAAAAAATTTTGATTCTTTTTCAAATTTTAGTATTGAAGTATTATTTTGTTTTTTTGAATTCAATTCTTCAATTTCTTTTTTTATTTCAATTTTTGGTATTTCTTCTATTTTTGAACGAAAAGATCTTAAGTGTCCAATAAATTCTAAAAATTTTTTCATTAAAATTCTTTATCTTCTTGTTTCAATAAAAATGTTGAAGAATCAAATTTATTGGTCAAAATTATCGGAGATGTCTGCTCCAAAAAATTGGTTGATAAATGATGAAGCAATTTCTTACATTGAAAAAGTTTCAAGAAGAGAATCTGATGTAGCTGTTGCTTTAAGAGAACTCACTTCAAACCATAAAGAAGCTGTTATGCAAATATCACCTGAAGAAGGTCAATTTTTATCCTTTTTGATAAAATTAATTGGAGCAAAGAAAACCCTTGAAGTAGGAGTTTTTACTGGTTATAGTACATTGGTTGTTGCTGAAGCTTTACCAAAAGATGGTAAAATTATTGCTATGGATGTATCAGAAGAATTCACAAATGTTGCAAAAGACTTTTGGAAGAAAGGAGGAGTTGAAGATAAAATTAAATTAACATTAGCACCTGCTAGTGAAACTATGGATAAATTAATCAAGAATTCTGAAAGTGGTACTTTTGATTTTGCTTTTATCGAGTAAGTAGTTCCATTTGAAAATCTAAAATTTTGACCAAGTGCTGACAAAGTGAATTATGATACATATTATGAACAATGTTTAAAATTAGTAAGAAAAGGTGGTATAATAGCAATTGATAATACTTTATGGTCAGGAAAACCATGGAAAAATGATGATAATGATGAATCTACAGTCGCAATTAGAAAATTAAATGAAAAAATTTCCAAAGATAAAAGAGTTGATATTTGTATGCTTCCAATGGCTGATGGAATTACTTTATGCAGAGTTTTATAAAAAAAAAATAAAAGTATAAAAATTTTTATTTATTTTGAAGACATAAAAAGCTTATTCATTACATGTAATGTCATATTAACATCTAAAATAACGTATTCATAATCTAATTTATCATTTCCTCTTGCTTTCATTGATAATAATTCTTCTAATTTAATTTCAATTGTCTTAACTGTGATACCACCAACTTTTGCGTCAACTTTAAATACACCAGGTGTTTCCATTGAAATATTAAATTTAACACGATTACGTTGAGATTTCATTACAGTCATATCTTTAATAACACCTTTCTTTTCTAATTGAGCATAAGTAAATTTATGTGTTTTTTTTGAAGGTACAACATCATTAACAACAGATTGAGTAACATAACTTTTGAAATCTTCAATTTTTTCTTCCAAGAATTTTTGATGTCCTTCAAGTGAAGCCAAAGAGTCTTTTAATCTTTCAAATTCTTTCTTTTGTTTAACAAGTAAAACTTTAGCAGATTGAATTTCTTTTGTAATATCAACAATAATTTCTCTATATTCTGTTTTTTCTTGTACTTTTCCATTTTCAATTAAAACAGGTAAAACTGTTTCAATTTGATTTACAGCTCCTAAAATTGATTTTGATTTTTCATCACTTTGATCTTGTTCAGCATATTTCTTTGCAACACTTAATGTATCTTTTACAGAAGTACCAATTTGATCAGTTGGTAAAGATTTGAGAATAGTTCTAAATGATTCTTTTGCTGATTCATAAAGTTGATCTGCTGATGCAGTTGCTTTTGTTGTCTTTTCTGCAAATCTATTAATTAATGGTAATTTAATTTCTTCATCTTGATCTTTTGGTAATTCTTCTGGTGCTTTATCCATACCTGGTTCTGATAATATAATTTTCAAAGGATCATCTTTTTCTGTTGCAAGTTTATGTAAATATTTAAGTAAAACAGCATGAGTCAAAAAGATTTCATTCCATTTAATTGTAATTGTTGGATTTGTTTTTTGTGTTAATTCCATATATTCATCAACTCCAAGTGAATCTTCTGGATCTTGTACATTTGTAAGTTTACGAATAAAATCAACATATGGACTTTCATTTTTTTCTAACCATTCATTCATAACTGTCATATGTTCTTCTAATTTCTTATCAAATCTAGCATTATTTGAAAGATTTGTCATAACTTTAGAAATTAAAATAAGATTTGTTCTCATAACAGGTTTAATTGGATCTTTTGTTAATTCAAATCCATCAGGTGAAACAAGTGCTGGATTCATAAATCTATAATAAACAATATATCCAATAACAGATGCTCTTTCTGATTCTGTTGATTTTTGATGTTTTTCTAAAAGCATATTATCTAATTGTTTACAAACATATCTAAGACCATATGGCATTTCATCAACATAATCAGCCATTCCTTGAAGTACTCCTGAACAAATTTCTGATAATTTTGCAATTCTTTCATTAATTTTTGTTGCAATATGTTCTTCTTTCATTGCTCTTTCATATGTTAAATTTTTAACATCAATTTCTGTATTTTTAACTCCTGTTTCAACTTCTTGATCTGAAAGATATGTTTTAAGTAATTTTACAGCATTAAGTTCTAAATCTAATTTTTTAATTTTCAAAATTGGATCAATAATTTTATCAAATAAAACTTTTTGTAAATATGTTTTTCCTTGTAAACGTCTACCATATGTCATAACCATTTTTGGTAAAACTGGATTATTATTTAAAAATGAACCAACTTTTTTGTTATCTCTTTCAACTTCAAGTTGAAGCGCTTGTTTAAATAAATTCAAAATTAAATATTCTTCACGTGCTGAGAAAGCATATCCATATAAAGTTAAAATAACAGTTTCAAGAAATGTTTCTACTTTTTCAGGTGGAACCATATATAAACATGTTGAAAGGTATTTTGGTTGTGTTTGAAGTAAATAAAATAAATGTGAATATTTTGTAGTATCACCATCAATCTTTGATGCTTCAACAACTGCTTTCTTTTTAGTTTTCTTTTTTGCATGAACTTCTTCTGCTTTAATTCTATTTTGAATCAATAATTCAATTTTCTTTTCAACATCTTTAACATCTGATTCTAATCCAAAATTTGTTTTAATTTGTGAAATGAGTTTTTCTCTAATTTCTTGAATCTTTCCAACAAAACTTTCAGTTTCTTCTTCTTTGAAAAGATTAAGAAGTGAATTTAATAAATCATGATCTTGAATAACTAATAATTGATCTTCTGCAATTTCTTTGATTTTAAGTCCTTTTAATTTCATAACTTGTGGTTTATCTTCAAAGAAGTTCACTCCATTATGAATAAGTTCAACTTCAAATTCTGTATCAACTGGTACTTCATATAAATAATTTACTTCATATGTTCCATCTCCTAAATCTGTTACTTCACCATCAAATGAAAGATTTTTTTGTTTATTAACAAATTTAGTTGTAACTTTATCACCTCCTGTTGTTCTTGTATTTCCAAATTTATCATAAGTTGTAATTGTAAATTGACCTGGTTTTTTAGATGTACCATCATGTAATCCTTCACCATCAACAACATTTCTTTTTGGATCTGTAACACCTGATTCTTTGATAACAATATTTTCAATTGGAAATCCTCCTACATATTCATCACCAAGTAAAACTTCAAGAGCATATTCACCAACTTCTTCTAAATCAAATGTTACATCATAAGTACCATTTTCATTATCAGCAACTTTAACTTTTCCTTCAAGGATTTCTTTTTTTGTTTTACTTGAAACACGTGCTGTAAATGTTTCTCCTCCTTTACTACGAAGATTTCCAAATTCATCTCTTGATTCAATGACAAATTTTGTTGTTTCACCAGCTTTAATTTGTGAAATGTCAGCTTTTGTTTTATATGTTGAAGCTTTTGTACTTGTTTTTTCAATTGGGTCAACATGAATTTTAATTGGTTTTCCAACTTCTTTGTTATCAAGTTTAACTTGAATTTCATAATCACCAGCATGTTTAAATGTTGCAGAAGCATCATATCTTCCATTTTGTAAATCAACAATAGGTACTTCTGATGATCTGATTGGTTGTTGTTGAGCGAGTTTTTGAAGATGTGATTTAAATTCTGTTTTTGTAATTTTACTATCATTATCTGTATCATAATCATTGAAATTTAAAAGACTATCTGCAATTTCTTTTCTTTTTGTATATTCATCATGTTTTTCTTTTGAAACAATTGGTTCATCATCATTAGAATCTTTTGGTTCTTCTGTCATAAATAAAGCTGTTACTTCTTTAACAAAAGATTCAAATTCTGTTCTATCAATATGTTCATTTGAATCTTTATCATATTTTTGGAAGAGTGCATCAATTGCATCATCACTTACATTTTCTAAAACTTTAGTCATGTCAAGAGCTTGTTTGTTTCCTTCACTTGTACTGATAAGTGTAGCTGTGAATTTTTCACCACCTGATTCTCTAACATTTCCATGTTTATCTTTTGCAACAACTGTAAATTTGAAAGTATCACCAGCCATGAGTGAGTTAACACCATCAATATCAATACCTTCAATATCTGTACTTGCAGGATCTGAAATACCAGCATCTTTAACAATAATTTTTTGGTCTTTTCCCATTGATTTGTCACCAACTTTAATGGATAAATCATATTCACCACTTTTTGGAGCTGTATATGAAACTTCATAACTTCCATTTTGAAGATCTTTAACTGAAGCAACAACAGATTCACCATCACCAGTCAAAGTAACTTCATAATTTTCACCACCATTTCCTTTGTTTCCAAATTCATCAAATGATTGAATTGTAAATGTTGTTTCTGTACCAGCAGTTGAATTTGTTGAACCAATTCCATCAAGAGCACATTTGGTTGGATCACTTTTTTTAGCTGAAACAACTTTAATTGGAAATGGACATCCCTTAAGAAGCATTTTTTCAAAGTCTTCTTCATCATCATCATCTTGAATATCATGAAGATATACTTCTAATTCATATTCACCAGCAACTTCTGGAATGTATGTAATAGTATAAGTACCATCATCATTATCTTTAACTTTACCAACAACTTTAATTTTTTTATCGTTTTTGTTAAATAAAATAGCAGAGAATTCTTCACCACCAACGTCGATTGTATTACCAAGATTATCTTTTGCAGTAATTTTAGCTACAGCAGTTTCACCAGCTTGAGCTTTTGAAATACCTTCACCATCAACAACACATTCATCAGGATCAGCTAATTCTAAATCTTCTGAACCTTCATCATCACCTTCTTCATCGTCTTCAACATCATGACGAGAAGGTGGAGCAATCATTGGTTTTCCACCTGGATCATCTTCAAGTTTGTCTAATTCTTCTTTTGTTCTTTTAATTTCATCTTCATCAAATTTCAAACCAACTTTTGAAAGATCTTTAATTTTAACTTTTGTAATTTGATGTTTAGTAAGGTAATGAGCTAAAGCGTGAACACAAGCGATAACTTTAACAATGTTCTTTTTATCCCAAATATCTGGGATTGTAAAAAAATAATGTTCTCCAAATTTGACAGCTTTACAAGCTTTAAAAAAGTTGTTTAAATTGTCAGTTGCCATAAATTCAAGTAAACTACCAGATTGAATTTGATGGATTTTTTTGATGGAGTTATTTGTAAAAATATTAGCCAAACGACAAAGGTATTGTCCATCACGTAAATTTGATACTAAATCCGCTGAAGAACCAGGTAATTTTTCTTGAATCATATCTTCGATATATTGCTTAGCTTCTTGTGATCTAACAAGAAAGTCGTAAGCTCTTTTTTCAGCAATAGCAACGTCAATATCTTTTGACATGTCTCTTTTGAATTGTTTTGACATGTTTAGTAAACCTAAGGTTGTTCTGAAGCTGAAAAAAAGTACTGTTTGTTGATTGGATAACTGATCAACAACACCTTTTATTGGTTAATTTTGAGTTGATATTTCCGCAACTCAATATTTATTATTTTTCTAGAATTATTAAATAAAAAAACTCAATTTCACATTTTTCCGTTGTCCATTTATTTTGATTTTTTTTTCACCAATCACAATTCGAAAATGTCCAGTCTCTTCAGCAAAAACAAAATGAAAAAAGAAGACACATTGAACAACTTTTCATCATATATTTTGGCTCAGGGACATTTAACTAAAAAAGGACAAGAATTTTCGACGTGGAGTAAAAGGTTTTTCATAATGTTGGAGGATATGATTTTGTATTATAAAGATGAAAATGATCTTCATCATCCTTCAGGAATTATATATTTGTATAAAAGTAACATAAAAAAAAATGTTTCGGAAACAAAAAGAGAATTTTGTTTTCAAATCACAACAAACCAAAGAAAAGAAATAGTTTTACAGGCTGCAGATGAAAATATGAAAGAAACTTGGTGTTCATTATTACAAGAAACTGTTTTAAAAATTACAAAGGATTATGACACAGAAATAGATGAACTAACTGATGAATACGAAAAAACAAAGTTAGAAAATCTTGGTTTAGAAAAACAAATTGAATTAGTTTCAAAATCAGCTCAATCTTTAAAAGGTATTTAAGTTTTTATGTTTTTTAAAAAAAAAGACGAAACGATACAAATTAAAGAAAACATTGAAAAAGCGACAAAGACAACAATTGATATTGAAGAAACAACAAGAGAAAGTATATCATCAAGAAGTGAAGATGGTGAAAAAGTACTTGATTTAATTCAAACTATGGAAAATAACTTTACTATGATGAACAGAATGATATCCAATTGTTTCGAAACACAAAAAAATTTTTTAGATGCTTGTGAATCAAAAAAAGTCACAAAATCAACTTTTCAAACATTATATGAAGGTTTTCAAGTGTTAAATGAAGAGAGATCTGATATAGTTGACCAAATGATTGAAATTCAAGACGCTGTTGGTGAAAGTGTGAGAGAAGCAGAAAAAGAAATACAAAAATATGTAGCTGAATCCACTCAAAATAGTACTTTATATCAGATTTGTGGTATTACAAATACAGAAATGTCACAAAAAGACGTTTCGAAAATTGCGAAAAAAAAATTAACTGAATTAAAAAAAAAACGAATTCAACTGGAGAAAGATGTTGGGTTGAAAAAAACTTTGATAGATGAAAATGAAGAAACATTGAAAGAATTAAAATTACATAAAAAAGTTTTGTTGAAAGAACTAAAAAATGTAATGGGAGCGAATACAGAATCAGTTTCTACTCCTACTACTGCGGTGGATACACCAGTTGAAGAGGAAGAATGAATTTTTCAAATTAAAATATTTATAAATAACGGAATAACAAAAAAAATAAAAATTAAATTTATACCAAAAATTATGTGCCAATTTAAACTGGAAAATATGGAAAAATTTTTTTGTGAAAAACCATTTTTTGAAAGGACCAATTAAATCGCTGGATTGGCAAAAATTTTCTTCACTCTGTTGACCAATGATATTCCTTAGATTTCTTCAAAACCGTTATAAAAGGCCAATAATTTTTCAGAAGAAACACTCAAAAAAAAAAACAACACATACAACATAATGACAGGAAGAGGAAAAGGAGGAAAAGGTCTTGGAAAAGGTGGTGCTAAAAGACATAAAAAAGTTATCAGAGATTCAATCCAAGGTATTACAAAACCAGCTATTAGAAGACTTGCAAGAAGAGGTGGTGTTAAAAGAATTTCAGGACTCATCTACGAAGAAACAAGAAATGTTTTAAAAACTTTTCTTGAAAACGTAGTTAGAGACTCTGTTACATACACTGAACACGCAAGAAGAAAAACTGTTACAGCTATGGATGTTGTCTATGCTCTTAAAAGACAAGGAAGAACATTATACGGTTTTGGTTCTTAAATGCACATATAAATTAAATAAAAATCTTTGTAAAATTTTAAAGTTAATCTATTGTTTTTTCGTATTTCATTACATAAGTTTCGAGAAAAAAAAAAAAAAGAGCCAAACAAAACAAATTTTTATAACTCATAATTATCGAGTTGTGAATCTTGTGGCCATTGAATAGAGTATTCAAATGGAATTGTAGTTTCACTTCCTGGATTGATAATCATTTCCCATTCCATGTTATTTGTATCTGCGTTTAATCCAACTCTTAAAACAGTTGCACCATATAATTTTACATCTTTCAATTCTGTAGTATTCTTTAATTCTGGTTTTAATAAAACAACTTTAATCTAAAAAATGAATATTAATAACAAAGAAATCAAACAGTTTCATCAGTTGATTTTGGAAATTGATCAGCTAAAGACAATTTGATTGCCAAATCTTTTGTATTTTTGATAATGATTTTTCTTTCAATTGTATTTTTTCTTTGTTTTCCAATAAGAATTCCAGAAGTTTCTGAAGTTGATTTAACAGGACGATATTCAACTTTAACTGAAGGATCAACACCTGAAAGTCAAAACTGAAAAAAAGAAACAAACCTAAATATGATTCAAATTCTTCTTTTGGTGAAACTGATTTCATTACACCAGTAGCAATAAAATTATTATCAAAAAATACATTCCTTGTAAAAATTAAATGAAAAAAAAAAAAAACAAACATTTCACCAGGTAAAAGTGGATAATCAGAATCATTTGTTGCTTTAACTTTTAAATAAACATTTGTATCAAATTTTGGTACACAATAGTGACTTAATTCTGAAGTTAATTTAATTGTTGAGATTGAAATTTTATGAGCAAACCCATCTGAAGGTATATTCACCACTCTTTCAATTGTAAAGTTTGTGCTTGTTGCTCCTTTATCAACTCTTGCAGAAGGTGATGACATACCGATCAAAACTTCTTCTTCTTCTTCTTCTTCTTCTTCTTCATCTTCTTCTTCAAGGTATCTGTCCATTTTGCTAGATTTTTTTTTTCTTCTTTTACCTCCAGATCTTGATTTATTCTTTTGAACTGATTTGAAATTGGAATAACCATAATCAGGGTAAACATAATTTAAAGTGAGGGTATTCAATTTTGGAGGTTCAGCTCCAACATTAGGATCAGCTGTTGATAAACTAATTGAAGCGTCTTCCCAGTTTTCTCCTGTTTTTTGAGCAACTTGAGCAAAATAACTGATAGTGAATTCTTTTTCTGTGCCAACAATTCTAACATCATAAATTGGAGTCCATGAACATTGATTCACTCTGTAACTTAATTTAAGAGTAACTTCTGTTTCTTTTTCACAAGAAAGTTTGACAACAGCTTTTTTTGTCATTGTATGTTTATCAATAGTATTTAATTTTGACATTTGTTTTCTTAAATCATCAATTTTATTTTGTGAATCTTAGTTTCAAAATTTAAAAAAAAAAAATAAGAACCTTCAATTTCTTTGTTGTATCCTTCAAATAGAGTATCAAATCTTGAAAGTTCTGATTGATAATAATCCATAAAATCAGAGACACCATCAGTTGTTTCTTTTGAAAGTAATTTTGTAATTTTTTTGTCGTTCTTTGAAACATTAATGACACTCTTTGAATAATCCTCAACAAATAGTTTTTCTTTGTTAGCACGTGATTTTTTTTGATGAACTAAAGCAATTTCATTTTGAATTTGTTTTATTTCAATTTCAAATTCTTTTTTTGAGCTGATATCCTTTGGATTAGCTTTTACAGTATCTTTTGTTGATTTGGTACTAATTTCTAAAATTAAAGCATCACCTGAACCAGATATTCTGATTGAATCATCAAACACTTTATTTGAAAGACCTGCTATAATAACTTCTTGTTCCCCTTCTAAAAGTTGAACTTTTAATGTTCTACTGACAATAGCAGATGAATTGAATATAGTTACATGCTGAATTGGACAATCTTCAAGTTTGACTTGATGCTCAACCTGTTTTACTTCACTCATTTTTAATTGGGTGTTCATTCTAATTGGTTTATTTTATGACAAAAAAAAAATAAAATTGAATTTAATTTTCTGAAAATCTTAGAAGAACTTCCAAAAATGACATAGTTTTTTATTGGCCAATTAATGCTTTATGTGTTGCTGTTGTTGTCTTTGAGTGCATTGGGCTTTGTAGATTCGAGTTGTATGACCAGAAAAAACTCGGTTATCACTTGGAGGGTTTTACCATTCCAACCTGGTCAGCGATCTTTGCTCACCTTCTCGACGCACTCGTCTTTTCAATTTTCTTCATGGGCTGCACTATCGTTTCAAACTTCAATAGAATCATCCACTTCAAAGATTATATTCATTCAATATGTAGATAATGGAAAATATGTACCAGCTATCATGAACAATCATCAAGAAAAAAAATTAAATTATACTTTGCCACCTTACTTACTCGTTGAAAATGCAAATACAACACAATTTGATGATTTAACATTCCAAATACCTTTAGAATTTATGAACAATGTGAAATATGTTTCAATAGCTTATTCAAAAACACCAATTCAAAATTATTCTCAATTACCAAAACATGATTATATTATAACCACAAAATTCAATTATACCATTGAAGCAGATGCTTGTTTTTCTAATTTTTTTGTACGAATATCAGGAATATCTATTGAATTTTTTTTTATTGAAGAAACCATTTATATCATTTTACTTTTAACTGTAGTTTATTTAAGAGATGAACAACCTTTAAAATCAAGAAGTATTTTTCCAAGTATTTCAATTTTAATTCAATATTTATTATCATTGTCTCCATTACAAATTTATTTTATGAACAGTGAACAAACAGCCAAATATTCATGTTATGCTTCATCTTTCGCTTTTTTAAATTTATCTTGTTTAATTTCAATTTTAGTACCTTTGAATTATATTAGATTTTTCTTATTGGCATTTTTAAATCAAAGAAAAGAAGAAATTAGAAAAGATAGACATGCATTATTTTATAAATCAATTATCTTTTTAAGAAAATTTTCAAATCCAAATATATCCATGATCATCATTTTATTTTATTTATTAGTTTCAAATTCAATAGTTTTAATGATTATGTCAATTTTTAATTTTGAATGTACAACAGATTTGAATGGAATTATTAATATCATTTATGGAATCATCAGTTTATTGACTCTTATTCTTTTGATTTTCATTGGTTGTTTGGATACATTCATTCATTTTTTATTTTGCACTCGTGATTTAGAAAAAAAGAAAACTATTAAAAAATATATGTTTTCAAAACTAGATCCTTTTTATTTTAGAATTGAATTCATCATTGGAGTCATTTTTTCATCATTTTATTTTATTGGGTTTTTATTAACTATTGGTGGTGAAATTGTATCAACTTCACAAATTGAATTTCAAATATTTTTGAATATTAGTTCAATATTTATTACTATTTATCATTATGGACTTTTATTTTATCAAGTAATTTTAGTATTATTCATTACAATCATCTTAATGATCAAAAGAAACATTTCTTCATTTTTTAAGAAAAATATAAATCAAAAAGATTCAATGGATCAAATTATGTCTCATGAAATATTAAGTGAACAATTTAAAGACTTTTGTGAAAAGGAATGGTCTCTTGAAAATGTAAGAAACAATAGGAAATCTAAAATCTATTTTTAAGTTTTTGTGTTATGAAGATATTGAAAAATATAAAAAATCAATGAATGAATGGAAAAGAAAAGAGATTGCTTATGATATATTATATACATATTTTAATGGTGATTCATCACCTTTATCTGTTAATTGTTCATTTGGAACATTGAAAGTTATTCGTGAAAAATTAGATTTTAAAAGAGGAAATCAAACTGAATTTCCTGATGAATTGTTTGAAGAAGCATTGAAAGAAATTAAAAACAATCTCGCAGATACTTATAGTAGATATATTGATTCATCAGAATATCAAACGTTTGTGAAGAATTCTTCATTTTTAGACAAAGAAATGAAGTAACCATTGTTTATTGAGACTCTGAAATAAAGAACAAATGATGATACAAGTTGAAAAGTTTAAAGTTTATTGTAGTAATGAATTATAAAAGAGTCATATTTTTTTTGAAACAGAAATTCTATTCTTTCAAAATTTGTTCTTTAATATTTTTCTTTTTGATGTACAATTCTCTCTTTTCAAGTTGGTCTCTTTTTGAGATTTTCAATTTTTTTTTTTTCTTTACTTTTTTATTTGTACATAGACGTAATAAAACATAGTTAGAAATATTAATAAAATTGATGATTGTTTGAGATATCTTGTTCGTTTTATTTTTTTTAATTCACTTTCAAGAAAATCATACTCTTCTTTCATAGGATAATCTTTTAATAAATTTGGATATCTTTTTTGATATATCTTTGTTACAATATAAAGTTTACATCTGTTATATATGTTTGGTTTTGGTTGTAAACAAGCATCTCCAATCATTCCTTTCATTAAAATATTTAAGAAAAAGAATTTGTTACCAATATTATCAACTTTTGGTAATCTTTTGATATGTTTATTATAAAAATATTTCAATTTTTCCATTTTGTTTTAGTTGAAAAAAACAAAAAGTGAAGATGATTGGATGAAACATAAAATAAAAAAAATGAAACAAAAAAATAAGAAAATGATTTCAAAATTGGAATACTTTTATTTTTTTGATGTTTTTTAAAATTTCATTTCGTGAGGGTTTTGTCCTTTTTTTAATGAAAATAATGAACCAAGGTAACCTTCAAGATATTTAACTTTTGAAACAGCTGCTAAGATTGATTCATCAACTGATTGTTGGAATTGTTTAAATTCTTCTGTAACAGTTTTTTTAGCTTCTGGTTCTTTTTTAACAAGAAGTGATTCAGTTTCAACATTTTGTTTTCTTGAAACTTTTTTCTTTTCTTTTTGGAAGAAAGTATCATTGAGTTGTTCTGGAACTTTAACAGCTGAAACATCTACTTTTGTTGAAGTAGCAATGACATATCTTTGGTTAACTCTTGTGAGTGGAACACCATTGAGTTTATATGGACCTGAAACTAATAAAAGACCTGATTCTAAGCTTTTTAAAGCAACAACTCTTTTTCCAGCATATTTTCCAGCAAGAACGATTAAAACTGTACCTGGTGTAATTGAAGCTCTAACTTTAGGTGCATTTGTTGTTGTTCTTGTATTTCTAACACGTCTTCTGACTGGTTCTGTTGATACTTTTCTTGAGAGTTTTGGAAAGATTGTAGTTTCTCTTTTTGTTTTTCCGTATGGTTTTTTTTTAAGTTCAACAGTTTTTTTTTGTTTTTCAACTTTTGGTGATTTCATTTTTCCTTCTTTAACTTTTTTCAAAATGACAATTTTCTTGCTTCTTGTGAACATGTCGTGTTTTGAATATTTTGGAATTGTTTTCTTTGCACCAGCAATAAGTGGTTCATTATGTAATTTTTGTGTTTTTCCCATTTCTATTGTTAAATAAGTTAATTTTGAAACAATTTTTGTTTACTCTGTTTTGTAGCCTAAAAGTATCTCAACAAGACAATTTGATTGGTTAGAGTTGACCAATTAAATCAAAACAAAAAAAATGAAGGAAATTTTTTTTTTTGTTTTTCGACATTATTTAATATTTAAATAAATCTCTAACCGTTTTCTTTAAATTCCGAAGTGTTTTTCTTCTGTTCATTTTAAAAAAATAATGTGATTGGACAATTATTATTTATTGGAAGATGCAAATCCAAAATGAGCTGAGAAAAAATTCCATCATAAAAACTTAATTTATTTCTTCGTGAATATCATCTGATTTGAAAAAAAATTTAACTCAAATTTTCGTCTCTCAACAAAATGCCAAATAACAAGAAAATTGATGAAATTAAGAATCCAAGAGTTTCAAATATAAATTTCGGTGCAAAAATGGCCCAAATCATCTGTCAAAAAAATGTCAAAAAAAAATCAGAATTATACCAAATGTCTTCTTAAAATCATTGTAAAAATCATGTTAAAAAATAATAAAATTCCATTAATGAGTAAAAAGTAATTATAACAATTTGAAATCAATGGAAATATAAATGACATTAAAATTTGAGGTGCAAAGATGTTTAACATTACTAATACTCCCGATAGATTATTTGCTTCATCAATTCCAACAAAACCAGCATTCCAATTGATAGTATTGAATGTATTTTGTTGACCAAATGAAAAATAATACTGACGAATGATTAAAATCCAAATGAATGTGTTTGCAAAATTTTCAATTTTTTTTGATTTTAAAATATTCAAAAATGAAATCATTTGTACAGAAAAAAATAAAAATGAAAATGAAAATTCAGGTCCTTTTAACATTAAAAATGAAAACAAAAATGTTCCAAAAATTTTGTTAAAGTTTTTTTCTTTTCTCAAAAAAGTGTAATATAGAATTGAAATAAAATAAATAAATCTTGGAATCCATAATGAGTCAATTATTTCTTCATATTTTAATAACCAATAAATATAAATTGGTATGATTGAACTAATTGAAAAAATGGAATGAAGAATTTCTATTTTTTCATTCAAGATGATTGTGATTAAAATTAGAATTATTGAAATAAAAACTTCAAAATGATGAAATTCGTATGGTTTTATATTCATTAAATGAGTACCATGAGATCGAAAATGTATTGAATTTTTCGAAAATCTAATCATTAATATCAAAATTAAATAATTTAAAAAGTGTTTAAATGATAAAACTTCGTAACTTGATTTGTTGAAAAATTTGATGAAACAAAAAGTTAAAATAAAGAAAAGTATGATTCTATCTTCATATATTATAAAACTATTTGATGAATATGAAATTGAAATGATCAATAAGCTGAAAATAGAAAAACAATTTTCAAAATCCAAATTTTCGATTGGAAATTCAATACTTTCTATTTTCAAGTTTAAAATATAAATAAATGATATAATAAATGATATTATCATGGTGTATTGATTTAATAAAGAAAAAAAATTCAAAAATGTTAAATATTTCACAGTATTTTTTTTTCCAATATTTGATTTGAATAAAATCAACCACAAATTGAAAAAAATAATAACTATTCCAAAAATCATCAGAGGAATATTAAAAGTGGACCAAATCATTCTACAATCTTTTGAAATTTCTAATAAAAAATTTTGAAAATTTTTGAGATCAAAATTTTTTTCATCAACAAATTTCAAAATCTTAAATGAAAACTTTTCAAAATTAACATCAAAAGTTGAATATTCTTTGAAATAAGATAAAATTTGATATAAATTAATGAAATATAAACTTTTCAATTTTTCAATTTCAAAAAAATCAGGTATCAATTTTCCTAAATTGCCAAATGGAATAGGAATCCCAAATAACAAAGATATTGTTGGTACTATATCAATCTGCGGTATTTCTTCAATATTTTTCGATTTATTGAACTCCATTAAAGGTGAATAAACAAATAAAGCTGATTCTATTTCTAAATTTGATTCTCCACCATGATTACCCTAAACTATTAAAATACAATTTAATTCGTACATCATCTGTCATTCCATGATCACCAAAAACCATCAAAATAGTATCATTATCCATTTTATTAACTATAGTTTCAAGTACTTTATCCATTTGTTTTAATTTTTCATACATTCTTTGATGATATATACCAAATGCATGACCTGCATGATCAACACCTAAAAAGTGAAGAACTAAAAAATCGAATTTTTGAAAATTGAAACTCTTGCCAAATTCTTGATCTAATTTATATTTTTTTTCAATTTCCTTTTCATTTCCAATCAGTTCTGAGTTTAAATATCTTAAAATTCCATTATCTAAAAAATTAACATTCTAAAGACATTTACCAACAGAATCTAAATCTTTGACATTAAATGCTGGAAATAATCTACTTCTTGTAAAATATGTTGAGTTAAATAAATTTCCCCAAGTATCATCTCCAAGAATGACTGTTGATTTATTGTGAATTTTTAATTGGTGAATTAAATTATCAGATTGTAATAAATCCGAATCAAAATTCTTTCCAGCATCTAAAAATGTTGGTAAATTACCACATAATAATCCTTTTAATCTTTGTGAAGTTGTTGTTGGAGCATCAGAGATAAATTTAAAAAGTTTAGAATTCTTTTTCTCCAATAATTCAAATAAATAAGGAAAGTGACCTTGATAAATCTTTGACTCATTTAATAAGAAATCAAATCTAAGAGCATCAATAATGAACCAAATAATTTTTTTTTCTTTTTTAAATATTTTTTTACAAGTTGGACACACTACTCCTTCAGTTGTGATATTTTTGCATTCATTTTTTTTCTCAATTTCTAGTCTTGTTAAGAAAAATCCATTTATGAATGTATAAATTCCAATAAAAAACAAACTACAAAAGAACAAAACTGTTATAAATCTCATTGGTTGTAAAAAATCCGATCCAATCATTTGATGTTTTTAAAAAAATTTTGCAAAGAAAACACAAAATTGTTTTCACAAACAACGAGATTATATAATCAAAATAGTTATCAAATTTTGAGCAATTTGAGAAGAAAAATACCAACTGAAGAAAAAATTACAGAAGACACCACAAAATTAAAAGAAAGATTTTTATTACAATTAAAAAGAAAGAAAAAAAGAGAAACTGAGATAGAATTTCCAAAATTAAAAGGTATTAAAGAACATTTATGGGATAATATTGCTGGTTTTAAACATTTTGTTGGTAAGAGAAAAAGAAAAGAGTTTAACACCCAAATAGCTCCACAAGTAAATAAAGAAGAATTACAACAATTATTAGATTGTGAATATGAATCTGATACTTTTGTTTTAATTGACGTCAGAAGTTTTTTACGTGCTGAAGATTTCAAAATACCAAAATCAGTCACTCTTCCAGGTAAAAACAAAGTTTTTTTTTAAATTTTATCAAAAGTTGACGATATAACAGAAGACTGTCTGAGCCTTTCAGAAGAACATTTTGAACAAAGATATAAATTCAAAAAACCTGATTTAACAAAAAATATAATTTTATTCAGTGATTCAAGTGAAGAAGCAGAAGTAGCTGGATTTATTTTGCAATTTTATGGATATCCATCAGTTACAATTTATAGAGGAGGTGTTCAAGATTGGTTTGGATCAGAGTTCAAAGTATCAGTTCAAATAAAACCACAATACGAACACAAAAATGAAGAAGAACTTTGGAAACCATATGAACAAGAATTAAAAGTTAAAGATGCAATTGAAGAATTTGAAGAAATGTTTCCAAAAGCAAAGTCTCTTACAAAATAAAGACTTGAAACAACAAGATTTTATTCAACTAAACCACATTTTGTAATTCTAATATCATGAAATGGTTTGTGTTTATCATCAACTCTTTGACTTTCAATAGTTCTTAAAACCTTTTCTCCATCAATAATTCTTCCAAAAACAACGTCTTTTAATTGAAGAAATTAATTTTTTTTGTTTTTGTTACGTTTTCCATCTAACCAGTCAGTTTTGACTGTTGTTATAAAAAATTGAGCACCATTTGTATCTTTTCCAGCATTTGCCATTGAGAGAGCACCTGGAAAATGCTTAATATGAAAATTTTCTGTTTACAAAAATTAGTTCAAAACGAAAATGGTACCATCAGGAAAAGTTTTTCCATAAATACTTGAACCACCTGTACCATCATTATTTTCATAATCACCACCTTTTAAATGATAAATTCAATTATTCAAACCTTGTATCATGAATTGTTTCATAACTCTATGAAAAGATGAATTCTTATAACCATGTCTTTTCTTTTGAGAAATACAAAGTTGTTTGAAATTCTCAACAGTTTTTGGAACTATTAAATTTAGATTCATTTTTAAATACCAATTTCATCAAATAAACCGAAAGTCATTTTTCCGATTTTTTTTGTTCCAATTTCAATATCCATGAATACTTTTGTTCCTATTGTTGGTTTCTATTGAAATATTAGTTATTTTTCGATTATTTTGCAAACTGAATAGTTTGGAGTCTTTGGAATAAGAGCAAGGACTGAAAATAAAGCAGCAACTGTACCAACTATAATAAATAAAAGAAATCCGAATTTCTTTGCTGCTACATCAGGGTTTGATGGTGGCACATATTTAGTTTGATTTGGATTCTTGGTTTTTCTCATCTTTACCATTTTTAAACGTTTTTATTGGATGGAATAAAAACAACCAATATTTTTCTGTTTAAAATTAATTTATTTTTTCAATTTTTTCTTTTCCCATGGTTTTAATTTTTTTTCAATTTTGGAATCCGTAAATTTTGGATTGGTACTTTTTGGTTTATCATCAACAGTTGAAATATCAAATGATCCCAACCCAGTCTGCAGAGTATTTATTATATTCATATATTCTTTTGAGTATGGTGATTCATTCAATATTTCTTGTTCTGTTGGCGCCAAATCAGGATTAATTTTTTTTTCATTTAATTTTCCTAATAATCTATCAAAAGTTTCAATGGCTTCATCATTTGAAGCAGGTTCTTCCATCAAGAAGTTCAACTGATTTCTAAAGTCTCTCTCAATATCATCTATTGGAAAATCTGGTGTCAACAGATCATTATCATCTTCTGCAGTATTCTGGTGGTTTTGAATATCATTTGCCATTTGACTATAATACTGGTCTTCAAAAGGATCATCCACAGACTGTCTTGAATTTTCCCAATCAAGAGTATCCTTTAAACCTTTTGAAGAAAGCTTTCAAAACAAAAGTAATATTACCTCGTAGCAAACTGTCAACATGATCGCTATGTTTGTCGTCTTTTTTTTTTGAAATTCTCGTTTGTCTGTCAATTTCATGAATTTCTTCTTGAGTTAAAAAATCATTATCATATTTATTTGTAACAGCTGAATTGTATAAAATAAAACAATACTTTACCTTCTTCAAATATTTTATCAAAGTCAAATGGTTGATTTAATTTTTCTTGAATATCGGCACTTGGGTTATTTTCTACAACTACATTTTCAATTAGATTATGTTCCAATTTCTTTTTTTCCCATGGTTTTAATTTTTTTTTTTTATTTTTTTTTTCTTCACTCATGTGATTGGATTTTTCAGAAAAAAAAAAAAAATAATTGGATAAAAAAAAAACAAACGTTATATTTTTAGAAATTCACTTCTACATCTTTTTACGACAGAAATACTTTCAAAGTAACACAGTGTCAAATAAACATTGACTGGATGTTTTCAAAACAACTAACAAAAAAACAAGAGAGCAAAATAACATTTATTCAGTTTACATTTTTGTTTGATCTTCCCAATCATTTTTTGGAAAATTCAAACCATCCATAGGGTCAACTTCATCCATTGATTTTTTACGATCCCCAATGGTGCTATCACGATATTTTTGAAGATAAAATTTTAAAATTTCAACGTAATTATCAAATCCAAGTGAAGATAATGCATAAATTATATCTTCACCATTAATTGTTTTTCTTTTTTCTTGAACACATCTGTCTGAAGCTCTTTTTTTTATTTTTATCAAAATTTTTTTTTTTCTTACTCCGAAGTTACGAAAGCGATAAATTCTGATACACATTCTTGAGAGCATTCTTTAGCATCTTTTGAAATTTTTGCTGTCTAAATATTTTAAAAACTTAAAAAAAATTGCTACGTACTTCAGGTAAACCTCTTCTCATAATTTTGGTTACATTTGCGATTGGAAGGAAGAATTCTTGTTCACCATCAACATATTCTTTTGAAGTGTTTAAATTTTCTTCAGAAATTTGTTCTATTTTGTCTTTTGAGTCGTCCATTATTCAACCTTGGATTTGTGTTGTTTTGTAACGATTTTTTTTGAAGAATTGACCAATCAACGTTGATCAATTTTAAAATTAGAAAATGAAAAAATAATTTGATTTTTGATTGTGCACCTTGATTTTGTATATTTTACTTTTTCACAACAATCATGGTGGAATTAAGCACTATTTAACATTGACCAATTAAAACTAAACATTTCTAAATACTAACAAAAAATGGAGTTGATGTTAAATTGTTTCAATTTCATATATTATACATTTGAATATATTTTTGAATTACTGTATGCTACAATTTATGGACACGGAACTAACTACCTTGAAGAATCAATAACAAAAAAATTTGGATTAAAAGTCAAAGTGCATACATCAACAACAAAAGATGGTTGTGTAATAAAATCTTATCAAATTTTACCAAAAATTCAAAATGAAAATAATCAAAAATTAATTTTCTGTCAACATGGTTCGCAGAATTAGTTTTTTTTTTAAACTTAATTAAGGTTTTTTTGAAACTGGAGGAACATTCATTGTTTTTAAAAACTCATTGGCGATTCAGTTATGTGAACTTGGATATGAAGTTTGGATTGGACATAATAGAGGTTCATCATTTGGTCAATTGACATCACATTTCAATGATGAATTTTGGAATTATTCAATTGATGATATCATTCAATATGATTTAAAATGTCAAATTGATAAAATGTTTGAAATAACAGGACAAAATAAATTTGCGTATGTTGGACAATCTCAAGGTTTGAAAAAAAAAAAACATTTCTTAAAGCATTAGGTGGAACTCAAATTATGGGTTTCCTTAATCATTATCCAGAGTATTTGGATAATATTTCATTTTTAACAATGATTGCACCTGCTATTTTTGTCAGAAAACCAAAAAAATTGTTTGAAATATTGTTTCTAACTTGTTTAAGGCTTATAAATTTATTATTGTCATTTCCACCAAATTTTTATGGAAAAAAAGAATTTTTTAAACTATTACATATTGGACAAAAAACTGTTCCTTCCTTTATTGCCAAATGGACAAGAAATTTTATCATGTTTGGATTGGGTTTGGTCAATCAAAATTGCGCAGCTGATAGTTCCATTTTTAAATCTGTTCCTGAAGGATGTTGCTCTAGTAAATACTAATTTTTCTAAAAAAATCTATCTAGGTAAACATGCAATTCATTGGTTTCAAAATTTATCTGTTGGTGGGAGATTTCAAAAATTTGATTTTGAATCTTTTCAAGAGAATAAATATGAAAAACAAAAAAATTCAAAAAAATGTTATGATATTGAAAGTCTTCATAAAATACCAAGTCTTTATATTTTAGCAAAATTAGATCCGGTTATTGATAACGAATTGATTGTATCAGAATTTGAAAATGTTCATCCAATACATTTGGAGGAAGATTTCTCACATTTAGATTTCACATGGTGCGAAGAAGGATGTGATATTTTATTTGATAATTTTATCAATTATTTTAAAAAATCCGCAAAATGGTAGAAAAGAAGGTGTAATTGGTTGAATATGAAAGTTACTTGAATCCATAAAGAAAAAGGATTTTATTTTATTTAAAACATTTCATATTCTTCTTGTGGATTACTATTGCTTCTATTTAAAATATTCAAAATATCAGGATGATCAAGATCATAATCTTCAGCATCATAATCTGTCATCAAATCTGTCAAATCAGATGATTCAACTGAATGAAGTCTTGGACTCTGAAAACCAAATGTATACTCAGTTTCATCTACAATTTTTACAATATCTAATATTGCTTCTCCACGTTCTAAACGATGATTATCTTCAAATTCTTGTTTTCTAAATTCACCATTTCCTGCATTGTTCAATACTTCTAAATCTAGTGAACCTCTTTTATATTTCCTCTTTGGTTTTGTTTCTAATACTTCTAATGCCATTTCAGAATTTGATATTGATTTCATTTTTTGAATACTTTTTGATTGATCTTGTGGGTCAGGTTGACGTACAACACTATTTGATCTTGATTTAAAAATCTTAAAAATATTTGAAACATTATTAAAAATTGAAGAATGATCATCAGCTCTTGGTGATAAATTTGGATCTGATATTGGTGAATCAGTTTTCTTTTTTCCTCTTAAACTTAATTTTGGTGTTGAAATTAATTTTGAATTTCTTTTTGAATTCAATTTCTTTCTTGAATCTCTTGGATCACAATTGGATAATATATATTGTTTCATTTGTTTATACTCTTGAAGTCTATTATTCAATTTATGTGGATAAATAATTTGATTGGAAGAAATAAAATCAGAGAAAGATTTTTCAATCATTTTATCACATAATGTTATTGGTGTATCATTTGAAGAATCTTTTTCATAAATATTACCATTAGATTTTTTCATCAATTCAAAAATTAATCTGACTGTTTGAAAATTACCATATTTAACTGCATAATGTAATGGACTTTGTTCAGTCAATTTTTCTTTTGCTTTTATCAAATTTTCATATTTTTCAAGTTCAAAATTTTCAAGAATGTATTCCAAGACATCAACTCTTCTCGATTTTGCAAGCATATGAAAAATATTTCTTGAAATATTATCAGTTGCATACATATCAACACCTTTTGTATTTAAAAATAATTTGATTAATTCCAATGATGATGATTCTAATGCAAAAAAAAGAGGAGTCAGACCCATATGATCTTTTGAATTTAATTTTACAATTGATTTTTTTAAGATCCATTCAACTGCATATTTATCATTATCTTTCAATGATTCATGTAATAAATTCATTCCATTTACTTTTTTTGCATTTAAATCTGCACCAAATAATAATAAATGTTCACAAATATTCCAATAATGATTTTTTACAGCTAAATAAAGAGGAGTATATCCAAAAGCATCTTTTAAATTCAATTTAGCTCCACTTCCAAGTAATAATATTGTAATCTCTTCAGAACCTGAATTTGATGATAAATGAAGTGGTGTTCTTTTTGATTGATCAACTGCATTTGGATCACATCCTTTGTCAATTAGATATTCAACTATTTTTACATGTGAACCTAAAACAGCAAAATGAAGTAAGGTTTGATTAAATCTCAATTGTGAAAATAATGTTTCATTGAAAATAGAGTTTGTTGTTTGATTCTCATTTGGATCTTGTAATAATTCTTTAACAAGATCAAAATTTCCTGAAACAACAGATTTAATCAATTTATCATCTCTTAAAAATGGATCTGAAGATGTTGGAGATAACAAAGTTTCTTCTTCAATTGGTTGATCATCCTTGGATTGAATTTCTAATTTTGGATCTATTTCATTTAAATCAGATGATGATTCATTTGTTTGTATTGGTAATACATTGGATGACAAAGTAGTAAATTCTTGTAATTTTTTGTTTGATTTTGGATTTTTAAATCTCTTATAAAATTTGATGACCAATTGATTTACTTCTTTTTCAGGTAATTCAAATAAAGTTGGATCTTTTGATTTATATTTCAACAATATTGATGCAATTGTATTTGATGATAATTCTAAAATTTGTGATGATTTGATTGGTGAAAAATATTGATTAAAAATTGTTTCAATACTCGTTTCATTGATCTCAGAAGAATACAAATCAATTAAAAATTGAACATAATGATCCATTTCTTCTGATTTCAAATATTTTCTGAATTTTGAAAATTGTTTGTTTTTCCTAATTGATTCAAATGTAATTTCTTCTCTTTCAATTTTTGAATCTCCCAAGAATTCTCTTAAATCCACAGGTTTTTCTTGTTCAATTCTACTCTCTTTTAAAATATCACGAAAATCAAATTTTTCAATTCTACTTTCTTTCAATGCATCTCGGAAATCAATTTTATTGGCTACTTCTTCTTTTTCAATTTTATTCTCAACAACCCTAGATTCTATTTCATCCACTATTGTTGATGATTCTACTACTTCATTTTGTTCCATTTTTTTTGTTCCTTCATTTGAAATCAATTTTGTTATTGGATTTATTTTCTCTAAAACTTTTTTAATCTTTAATAATTCTTTTGGTGATTCTTTAACATTCAAAAGATAATTTTTCATTTTTAAATATCTCTTGACTTTATCTTGAATTTTTTCAAGTGAATAATGATTATTTGACATTATATAATCTTTAAATATTCTTTCAGCAACTTGATCACATAATATTATTGATGTATCACCAAATTTATCTTTTGAATGAATAGTAACACCAACCATTTGAAATATTTTTGTCATTAACTTTACAGTTCTAAATGTTCCATATCTAACAGCATAATGTAATGCATTTTGACCTGTTAATTTTTCACATGAACCAACAGATGAAGCAAATTTTAAAATTATATTATTTTCAATCAAATAAAATAAAAAATCATCTCTCTGATTTCTTGCAGCAAAATGAAAGAAATTTCTTGAATTATTATCTTCAATTTCAATATTTACTCCATCAATTTTCATATATTTTATAATTAAAGGAAGAGGTGATTTCTCTAAAGATCTTAAAAATGGTGTTTGACCTAAATTATCTTTTCCATTTAACTTATTTTTTCCTTTTTCTAAAATCCAATCTAATGTTTTTGAATCACCATATTGTAATGATTCATGTAATACAGTCATTCCATTTTTCTTTTTAATTTCAAAATCTGCACCAAATAAAGATAAATTTTGAGCAACTTCCCAATGATGATATTTTACACTTAATGCTAAAGGTGTATAACCCATTGAATCTTTGATATTTATATTTGCACCATATCCTAATAACAATAAACAAATTTCTAAATTCCCAGAGAATGCTGCTCTATGAAGTGCTGTTTTCGATAAATCATCAACTTGATCAATATCAACTTTTTTTTCAACTATAAATTCTTTAACTTCTTGATAATTTCCTGATATTACAGATTGTATGAATGGATTTGAATGTGCATATTTCAATTGTGGTCTCATGGTCGAAAATTTTTTTTCTAATTTTTTAATTTCTTCAGAAGAAGATAATTGTCGTTTTTTTAATTTTTCTTCTGAACCCTCTGAACCATCTGATTCTTCATCTTCTTCTGCTTCAAATCTTGAATGATTTTCTGATTTCTTTGGATCTTTATATTTTGCAAAACATTTTAAAATTTTTTTCGTGACTTCTTGTTCAGCTAAATCAAATAAGTTTGGATCTTTTGCTTTATATTTTATAATTAACCAAGAAAATGTATTATCATGTAATTTTAAAGGTATATTTGCTTTGACTGGAGAAATATAATCATCAAACAATTTTTGAATCATTTTTTGAGTCAAAATTTCTTTTTGTGATTTTGCTTGTTGTAAATCGATTAAAAAATTTAAATAAACTTCAAGATTATTTGTTTTTAAATACTTTTTAAATTTTGAAAATTCTTGTTTGTTTTTTTTTAAATCTTCAAATGTAATAGTTTCATTTGGTTTCATTGAAGAATTTTCTAAAAATTTCCATAGATCCATTTTTTCTAATGGTTTTTCTTCAATTCTTGATTCTTTTAATAAGTCTCTGAAATTTAATTTTTCTACTCTTGATTCTTGTAAAATATCTCGTAAACCAAAAGTTTCCTTTTTTACTTGATTTTCTTTCAGTATATCTCTTAAATGAAGTCTTTCTTTTTGTTCACTTTCTTCTTCATCTTCATCTTTTTCTTCCAAAATCGAACCAATTTTAAATTGTTCTAATATAAATTTGGCTTCGCTTGAATGTCCATATCTGTAAAAATCATCCGTTGAATTTGAACCAATATGTTTTAAAATTAATAATCCACCCTTATATTTTTAATTGATTTTAATGTTTACTGGATGTTTGGAAATGAAAGGAGTAATGTCATAAACTTCGTTGTTAATTATTGTCCATGCATCAATCTCTTTGTTATGCCGAGATACTTCATCTTTAGTAAATTTTATGTCATCTCCTCCTCCAGGAAGGAAACAGTCCTTCAGCAGAGTTGAGGTTTTTGAAGCAGTTTGCATCATCCAGAGCCAATGAAATTGTCTCTTTCCTAATCTGGATAAGGAAAATTGAATAATTCCTGTTCAAAAATAATATTTATTTTCCGAATAATTTAGTTCTAAATATTTGAATTTTTAAATTAAAATTATTGGTCCACGAATTTTTGGTTCCACAAAAATGCATTCGATAAAAGCAAGACAAAAAGCACAAAACAAAAATCGAAAGAAAGTTCCAACAAAAAAAATTTCAGTTCCAAAAGCTGAAATTGAAGTTATTCCACAACAACAACTTCTTGATAATCCACTTATGGTTTTTAGTTCAATGGCTGGTTTAATGAAAGATGATTTTCCAGAAGAAGATGAAAAACCAAAACAACAATTAAGTGATGATGATTCAGATGATTCAGATGAAGATTATGGAATTCCAAAAATTGAACTTGATGAACTAAACACAAACAACCCAAAAAAAATTCGTGAATTAGAAAACGAAAGACAACAAAAAATTGAAGCAATACGGTTAGTTCTTTATTTTTTTTAAATAAATTGAAGTTCAAAAAAACAATGGGTCAAAAGAAAAAACAGAACAACTTGTGGTAAATGTGTAAGGAAAAAAAAAAAAAACTAAAATTATTGTTAAATAGATCGTATGTGCAGATAATGTATTTTCAAGATGTCAAACAAATTTTGGTTACATTATGTTGGCAATGATAATTCTAAGTGTCTTCTTTATGTTTTATATTAAAGTCAATGAAGAAGAATTTATTATCAAAGGAGATAATGAAGAAATTGATTACTATAAAATTTTGAATTTAGATAAATCAGTAGATCAAAAACAATTGAAAAAAGGTTATAGAAAAGCGGTACTCAAATGGCATCCTGATAGAAACAGAGATTGTGGGCAGAAATGTAATGACAAAATGGCTGAAGTCACAGAGGCTTATATTATTTTGGCAAATCCAGAAACAAGAGCATTTCATGATAGATTTGGTGTCAGACCACCAAAACATCTTATTGAAATTGCAAAAGCTAAACATGGAGGAAGAGGAAATATGTAATAAAAAACTCATGAATTACAAAAATAATTTATTAATTTACAATAAGATGCAACTGGATTCATGGTTTGATTCAAAACCAATCAAATGGTGACTTTCTATAAACATGAATTCTTCTTCAATGAATTGTGAAGTAATGATTTCTTTTGATGGTTTAATTTCTTTGTCAATGTGTTCATTCATCACAGTTTCTACTTTTTCTGGGACATTTTCTTTTTTGAAGTATGAATTTTGAAGCAATTCTTTGATGGTCAATCTGTCATCAGGTGATTTCTTCAGAAGTTTTTTTACAAGTTCAATGGATTCTTTTGAATATATATTTGAATCTTTAAACTCTATTTCTTTGTATAAAATTTCAGATGCATAATTTGTTGGTGTTTGAGCAATCACTGGAAGTTGGTCGTAAATTATTTCGTACCAAATAACTCCAAGTGACCATAAATCTACCCTTGAATCATGTCCTCTTTGGAGTATTATTTCAGGTGCCATGAACAACAAAGTACCACATGTTGTCTTTGCTAAATCATTTTCATCCAAAATTCTTGAAAAACCAAAGTCAGCAATCTTGATAGATGGTTTTTCTTTAGACATCAACAGTATATTACGTGGTTTTAAATCACGATGGATTATATTATTTGAATGCATTTCATCCAAACCTGTTGCTATTTCAAAGATTATTTGTTTAACGACATTCTCTGGAATTGGATTTTTTCTGAACTTCATAAAGTTGTATAAATCGCCACCTGGACAATATTCTGTCACTAAAAATGCGTACTTTTTGGACTACAAAAAAATATAAAATTCAATTTGTTGTTTTACGTGATAGGAACAAATTAATTTTAGAATATTTGGATGAGTAAAGCTCTCCAGTGTTTTAGTTTCAAGATCAAGTGCTTCAAATTGTTTGGTCTGAAAACCTGCTGTCAGTATAATTTTTACAGCAATTTGGTGTTTTGTTTTTTTATGATATCCAAGGTGTACTTCACCGTAACTACCTTTTCCAATCTTTTGAGTGAGCACATAGTCACCAATTTTCATCTTTCAAAATTCATCCTCAAACAACAATTGACCAATAAATAAACGATAATTTTGAAAGTGAAATGAATATTTTTAGACATCAAAACACCAACCAGATTCTTCATCAAATGTAAATCCTAAAACAAAATAAATAAAATTTATTATCAATCAAAGGTCTTCAGAAAGTCTTCAAATTCATCTAATTTTTTATGTAATTCAATTGAGAGAGCAGACAATTGAGCTTTTTTCTTTACAAGTGTTTCTTTTTCAGTTGGTTTTTCTTTCTTTGGAGTAACTGAATTCAATTTTGGTTTCTCTACTATTTTTGGTGAACTTTCTTCAACTTTTGCTTCTAATTTTATTGGAACTTCAACTTTTGGTGTTTCTATGATTGAATTTTGAACTGGTGGTGAAATGACGGTTCTTTTGAGTTTTAATTTTTGTTTCTTTAATTCTGGTGCTTCATCTTCTGAGCTCATCGCAACTGGGCTTGTATCTGGACTTGAACGTTTTTTACTAATACCTGTTCCTTCTGAATTTGGTTTCAGTTCTTTTTCAGTGTGTTTTGGAGTTTGATCAGAGTTTTGTGAAACAAAAGATCTTTTTAAAGTTCTAAATTCAACTTTTGGTGATTCTGTTTCGTTTTTTTGAGTTGTGTTTTTTTTTTCTTCATCGTTGTTATTATTATACAAATTTGATTCCTTACTATCTTTTCTATCTAATTCTGTTGTTGACTTGTTAATTATACTTGAATTTTCCTCACTTTTTTCTTCTTGGTTAATGATAGTTGTATTCTCACTTTTCTTGTCTTCATTGTTAGTAAAATTAAAATTGTTTGTTATTTCCTCACTTTTCTTCATTTCTGTATTATTTGGTAATGGTGGTGATTTTCTTTGTAATCTTTGAAATATATTCTTCGATTCTGAAGTAGTTTTTGGAACAATAGTTTCTGTTGTTTTAGAAATTGGTACTACAGCTTTCTTATCGATTTTCAATTCTTCTGCATCTGGAATTTGTGAAGCATCATGTAAGTAAGCACAAGCATTTCCTTTCGCGCATTTTCCTTCGAGAAAATAGGAGCAAGGAGTTGCAAATACATGCCTATCAGTGCATTTATCATTATTACAACCTTCAGTTGTTTGAAAAGCGAGACAAATTGGTTTATTCTTGACTAGTTCAGAGTGTCGAAATTCACAGGCATCTCCCTTTATTTTGAGCTTTTTGATTATATTTGTACCTTGATACATTGTCCTTTCCAAAAATATATGCAGTCTTGAACAACATCTTTTTTTGAAGTTGGAGTTACGTTTGCTTGTTTCGTTGGTTGGGATAACATTTTGATTGGTGGAAATAAACCAATAATATTTATTATAAATTCAAATTAGAAAAAGAAAAGGAAAAAGTAATTTTCAGAGTAAAGTAAATTTTATTTCAAATTATTAATACATTTTATTTTTTTTTCTTCTTTGATAATTTTTTTGGTGACCTTGATTCAGGATCTGATTTTTTCAAGGCATTTAATTTAAGAGGTGAAGGAAGTTCATCATAAGACTGATTCAATGAACTTGTTCCAATTGAGCCATCTTGTGATAATCTTTTTTTGTGCATTGGTACATGTTGAGGAGAATTATTGTTTGAACCATCACTTGATTCAGAATCTTTGATAGTGACAATTGGTTCTGAAGTTCCTTTGCGCAGTACAGGTGATTTTTTCATCAACATTGAACTTGGTGAATCCAACATAAAATTCTTTTTTGGAGGTCCTACATCTTCATCATTCACTTCGGAAATTGGAATTATTCCAGAAACTAAATTCTTTGATGATTTTGAACGTGGTGATGTGAATGAATTTCTGAAACTAGAAAAAGAAGATTTTCCACTTGTTGGTTCTCTTGGTGATGATAATGAACCACCTGAGTTATCAGAGTGTCTTGGTGATATTACTTGAGAACTTGTTGATCTTTCCATTTCTGTTCCTCTTTTCTTTTTTTTAACAACAAAAACATCATCTCTTCCATCTCTAGCACTTAAATCATCTTTTTTTGTTGAATTATCACCACTTGGAATTGGAAGATGTAATTTTGTTTTTCCTCTTTTTTGTTTGAAAATATTTAAATAAGTTTTGTTCTTTTTTGAATCATCTGTATCTAATTTTTCATCCATGATAACTTTTGCAAGTTCATGATAATCTTCTTTTTTAAATCTTGAATAAGTATCAACCATTGTAGTTGATAATGATTTTTCAACATCTTCAAATAAATCAGGACCTAAATTTGGATCAAGACTTGGATCTTCGAATAATCTACTTCTTTCAATATCTAAAATTGCATTAATTGCATCACAAGGTCTTCTGTTAATATTAATTAACTTTGGTGCATCTTCTGCTAAAAATAAATTAAAAATTGAAATGGCTTTATGAAATCTCTCTGATGGATCTTCTAAATTTCTATAAGCAATAATATTTTCCCAAGCCAAAATATTTTCTGTACTAAATTCTTTTTCACAAAATGATTTGAAATAAACTCTATATTTTGGATTTGAAATAATTTGTTCAAATTCAAAATTTATATCACTTAAAGCTTCTTTCATTCCTTTTTGATTCAATGAAAAGTCATAAGGTTGATAAGATACTAATTCATCAATATTTCCTTCATTTTTTTTAATGAATTTTTGTAATGTTGAATCTTGACTTGGATGAATATATTTTGATACAAATTCTAATTTTTCTAATTTTGTTTTACCAAATTTTTCATCTTCTAAAATTGAATGTAATTTTATTGAGTTTTCAAGTAATTCTGTTGAATTTGAAATAAAGAATTTAGTTGCTTCTTCCATACGGTCCTCAACAGTTGAATGTGAATAAAATCTTAAAACAGGTGAACTAACTGTTCCTTTATGTAAACAAAAATCCATTCTAAGATCATTTTCAATTTCAATTTCATAATTTTTATCACAACCTAAAATACTCTTTTCTAATTCAGCTAAATGTATTTCAAATAATCCAATATTGATTCTACATTTTTTTATTTTTTTTGCTCTTTTAACAAATGTATTATTTCCATCTTCAATTGATTTTACAGTACACCATAAATTTAAAAAGTTATATAAATTAAGAAATAAACTCTTTTTCCAATTCATTTCAAGTGAATTTGGATCAAGTTTTTGAAATTTATAAATTAATCCTTCAATATTATAAAAATTCTTTGATTTTCCTAAAGTTGCATATTCGATAGTGTTATTATATTGATCTTTTGAAATGATTGAAAATTCATCACAAAGCATAACAAAATTATAATCAAATGTTCTTAATAAATAGTCATCATTTTGTGGTTCAAATAAACAAAATGAATGAGGTGGTGGAAAATATGAAGTTTTAGATCTATCTTCTGAGAATTGATAATTATATTCTAATGAAAAATCTTTTTCTAAATTTGTTGATTTGACTATAAATTTCTTTATAAAATCATTAATAAGAAATTCAATATCTTGATGTGATATAAAATGTTGACTTAAATCTTTAATTCCGTCATATAATTGTTGTCCTGAAAACATATTTTCGACTGTACTTTTTTTTTGTTTGACAGTTATAAATTCAATTGTATTTCTTAATAAAAGTACCAAAGATTCATGCTTTTTTTTTTTTTTTGATTAATTATTTTGTTTTTTTTTTCTTACTTGTTCATCTTCTTCAAATCCAAAATAATTTCTTTCTCCATCATATAGAGGATTTATAACTTCTTGTGGTTCATCAGCTAATGGATTATTATACAAAACAGCTTCTTCAAAAAGTTCATTTTGATAAGTAAAAAATTCGTCTGCAAGTGGATTTACGTATTCAAAATTTTCAACTCCATTGACAACATTTTTAATTCCTTGATATGCAAGTCTTTCAAATTGAGATATTTTTTGAAAAATTCTTGGTGACGAATTACCGTTTTCATCTTTTGGTTTTGTTGGTATATTTTTAACTTCTCTTGGTGTTACAGGTGTAAAACTTTTTGGTGAATCAGTTCTAATTGAAATTCTATTCTTCATGAATGGATTTGTTATTTTTGATTTTTGAAATAATTTAGCCAAATCATCAACATGTTTTGCCACTTCTTCTTCACTTTTTTCTTGTTTTTTTAGGTTTGGATTTGTTAAAGCTTTATCCGAAGTTGTATGAACAATAGTAACAGCTCTCTTTTTTTCTTCTTGTTTTCTTGGTGTTGTTTCTCCTTTTCTAGGTGTAATTGTGGTTCTTCTTTTTCTTCTTGGTGAAGAAATTTGTTGAAGTGTGTCAGTAACAATAGACTTTGTATCAATTGTTTTTGATTTAACTGCTGTTTCTTTTTCAATTTTTATATTTATTGGTTGAGGTTTTTTTTCTTCAACTTTTGTGTCTTGAATTTTTTGTTGAATTTTTTTTTCTACTTGTTTTTCTGGATTTATCTCTTGTACTTTGAGGTTTGGTATTTTTTTTTCAACTGGATTTTCAACTGCTGTTTCTTTTGGATTTGTAACTGAAGGTTCATTTATAAATTTTTTTCCTTGAGATATACTTGTACTTTGAACTTTTCTTGGACTAAAGTGTTGTTTTTTTCTTGGTGTCATGGCTTCCATACTTTGAATTAAATTTCTAACTGAACCTCGGGAAGAAAGTGATTTTATCTCTAAATCCAGCTTTTTAGGCTCTTCTTCATTTTTATTTTCAAGGTTCAATAGAACTTTATCTACAGGTTGTATATTTTCCATTGAAATTAAATCTTTATCTTCTGGTGTTGATGATAAAGAACTTGTTCCAGAACTCAACTGCTGCTCTTTTTTTTGAAGTTCTTTTGTGTTAAAAATGATATGATTTGGTATTGGTGAGGTAGAAACGTTTGGACTCGTTGTTCCTGAGCTTCTATTTGAGTTGAACTTATTATCTTTTGTTTTCATGCTTGGAGATGTGGAAAGACTTTTTTCTGAAGAATCTTTTGGTTTTATAAAACTTTTTGATGCTTCTACTTTCTTCTCCTGTATCCTAGTTTCCCATATAGATAATCTACTGCGAAGTTTTGACATGCTATTTGTTACTGTTCGTGTTGACTGATTTTCTTCTACCTTCGCGATGATTGGTTGATTTTCCCAACCAATTTATTCTGAAGAGAGTTTAGAATATTGTAATAAAGAACAAAATATATTTTTTATTCTTATTTTCTTCTGTTTGATTGGGTAGTTCTTTCATTTGACCAATTTGGAACAAATCCTTCCAATTTTGTTCCATTTACTGACTTGAAAAACCAACCATACAAATGTTAAAAAAATGTCATGAGAATTATTCTGAATGGTATGGACAACTTCCCTTTCTTCTCATACAAGGTTTACCTCTTGAATTCGAATGTCCACAAACAATGAAGTTTTCATCTCCTTCTTCCAAGTCCACTTGTATCTTCTTCTTTTTTGGTTCTGTATTCGTTATTTGATCACTTTTTTTTGAAGGAGCTCTTTTTCTCTTTTCCTTTTGATGACTGTTCAAAAATTCATTCAACCTTTCATTAAACTCGTCAATCTTTTCGGTTTCATCCAATAATTTATATTCTTGCGACTCTAAATACTCATATACTTCCTTTTTAAAATTCACTTTTTCTTCTTTGAAAATGTATTTGAGTTGATGTTGAAAATTTGAACAAATATTTTCAAAAATTTCATTTTTCAGTTTGTCATAAATAATTTTGGATCTTTCTTCTTCACTTTTATCTTTTACATTCAAAAGATTTGGTTTTTCGAAATATTGATAAATTTCATTTTCAATTTCTTCAAGTTTTCCCTTTTTTATTTTTTAATTTTTTATTTTTTTACTTCTTTTTTAATTTTTTCCTTCAAGTTTTTTTTAAATTGAAAGATCTTTTCTTCCATATCTGTTGTTATTCTCTCCTTTATATTTGGTAATTCAATAGGTCCAGTTTGTTTTTTTTCAATTTTTTTTGGTGTTTCTTCTTCTTCTTTTTTTGTTTCCTTTTCAATGTTATTTTGAGCTACATTTTCAAATGTTTTTTCAAGTTCCGTTTTTTCTTTTGAATTTATTTTTGTTACTTCTTCATTATTTTCTACAGTTTCTTTGGATGTTTCTTCTTCTACTATCACTTTATCTTCTTTTTCTTTCTTGAATGGATCTGTTTGTACAATTTTTATAGAAACAACATTTGAGTTATTTTGACCCAACATCTTAAACTTTTTTTTTTGAATGTTTGTTGGAATGAAATAATTGGTTGATTCCTTCAAACAAAAAAAACTGAAAAAAAAACTTTATGTCTGAGATTCACCCAGTTCAAGCAAATGAAGTAATTTCAGTAATAATGGGTCTTGGAGTTTGTATATCTACACCTATTACACTATTTGCACAGGTTTATTTTTTTCACTTTTTACTTAATATTTCACAGACACATAAAATCTTGAAAAACAAATCCGCAGATGGTCTTTCATTTCCAACTTTATCACTAGCGTAAGAAAAACATAATCCTCAAATATTTTTCAGTGCTCTCAACGCGTTCATGGCTTTTTGTAATGCAACAATTTTGAATTGGGATGAATTAAAAATGTGCAATTGTTTTGTAAGTTTTGAATTATTTTTTAATATTTTAGAGTATATTTAAATGTTTAGATACCATTCTAATCTCTGCTCAATTATTGATTTTATTTTATTTTTACATGGTCAATCTTTGTTTATTTATGTTTTTTTATTGGTTTCCAGGAAAGAAAACAGAAGAAGAATCATATGGAAAATTAAAAGATGACAATGAATTGGAATTTGATGAAGAAATTCAAGTTGAAGACAAGTGTGTTCAAGACGGAGAAGGTACAATGTATTACAAAACTCAAAGACTTTTTATTTCATCTTTGTATACATTTTTATTCATATCCTATTTCGTAATGGCTGGTATTGGAATTACATTAACTTGGGTTTATGGATCTGATACAGAATCACCTGGTGGTGTTTATGCTCGTTCTTTAGGTCTAATTGCTACAATGATTATTATTGTCCAATGGACACCTCAAATGTATCATTTTTTTTCAAATTTAAATTATTTAGATTTCGTACTATTATTGATAGATCTGCTGGTAATTTTAGTATTGTGATGATTGGTATAATGACACCTGCATCTTTTGTCATTCTTTTTTATTTTGCTGTTTTATCTGGACAAGATTGGACAACTTGGATTCCATATTTATTCAGTGGGATTCAACAAGCAATTCTTTTGACTCTTTGTATTTATTTTGAATATATTCATAAAAGAATTTTTGGTGAAAAAAAGAAACCAGAAGATGAAGAAGGTGAAACTCAAAGATTGACAAAACCAAAAGATTCAATGAGAGAAGTACCTTTATAAATAATTTCGTTTAATTTTCTTCTGCTCTTTTGAATTTTCAAACCAATCAAATTGTTTTGGAATTCTCAAACAATGAACAAACGAAAAATGGATAACTTTTTTTCTGATATGGGAAAAATAGATATAGATGATAATTTTTCAAAAAAGACTAAAACTGAAATGTCCATGTACAATGTATATTCAAAGTTACCTTGGTATGCAAAAAAAAAAAAACTTAACGATTTTCAACAAGGATTGTGCCTTCAGCAACAAAAAAAAATAAAAGAAAAAGAGAAGATGATGAATTAACTCCAAAAAAATTCCGAGAAGATTATGTTTATGACGAAAACACCTTCAAGTAAAAAAAAAACTAATACTTAAAAAAAAGTTCAAATGAAGAAATTATTCAAGTATTTTCACCAAGTCAATTCAATATGAAATTATGTGTTGATAATTTCTTAAAATATTCGATGAATAACGAAATTTCTTATTCCAACTTGCAGAACTTTCAAAGAGATATAGGTTTTTTTTCAAACCCAATTTTAGATGTAAGTTTTTCAATTTTGAATTTATTTTCAAGTTTAAATATTTACTATTGATGTATCAATTAAAATGTGAATCAAAATATCGAATTTTACATCAAGAATGGACATTTGGTTTTATGACATTAAAGTAAAAAGATAAAACTTTTAACTTGATAAATTAGTTGTGATACTATCGAAAAAATTCGAACTTATTTAAAAACGATTGAAAAAATTATACTTGAATGGACAATTGAAGATGTTAAAGCATTTTTCACTTTCTGTTTTCAATTTTTAAAAGATACAAAGCATCAAAAATCACTGGGCACTGAAGTTGTTTCATGTGTTTTGAAAAGTATCATGGGTAGTAATAGATCAAGTTTTACAGATTCTTTCACAAAATTTTTGATAAATTCTAAAATCAAATGTTTGAATTTGGATCAATTTAAAATGTTTGTGGATTTTTCATGTATAATCAAACCAGACTTTTCCAATTATGATACAAATGATGCATGGCCAACAGTGTATGATGATTATGTTGAATTTATGAAAAATAATGAATTGATGGATTATTCACAAGAATTCTAAAATGTAAATTTTAAGCAGTATAGTTCCTGCGATTAGAAATTTTTTTCTATTTTTTTTGGCACAGTGCACAGAGCAATCATTCAAAATAATTCTCCGTTGTATTGACCAATTGGATAAATGATGGAACTAACATCCAATAAAAACCCTTGTTTTTGATTTTCCTAAATTCTCTTTTGATTCGTCTATGTCTCAACCACTATTGTTTAGACGTTGGTCACTCATTTTAGTATTTCTTGTATTGCTACAGGTTACTAGAACTGAAACACAGCTATATGAAAGTACAATGACATACAATGGCAGTAAGATGCTTCGGAGTTTGTTTGAATTCGAAGGAAAGCAGAATTCGTTTTCTTTGAGCACCTCAATTTTCAAACAAACCAACTTGAACTTGTTAAATTTAACTTTGACCACAAAAAACGTAAATTATTCAAGAAATTTGAACATGTAAGTTTTAATTTTTGAATTAATGAACTAATCTTCCAGAACTTCATTTCCTTATGTGGACGTGCTTTATTTTCACAACTCATCAATTTTTTATGACAATTTGCTGGCTAGTGAACTTGTAATCAATGCTAATTTTGAACAGGATATTTCCTTTTCACAAAAACTTCTCAAAATTTGCGCAACAGCAACAACAGTACCTGAAGAATGGGAAAAATGGTTCATGTTAGGCTTAATTATATCCATTTTTGTATTATTAATTGCTGGATTCAAACAACCATACTTTATTTTTTTGGGTGCTTCAAGTTTAATTTTCCTAACCGGAATAATTTCCAAAAAAGAATTTTTGATCGGATTTTCAAACGAAAGTCTTTTAACAAATGCTATATTATATCCATTGGTAAAACCAATTTCCAAAACAGGTGTAGTACAATACATCTTTCAAAAAATTTTAAGATTTAAAAAATTTCCGAGAATGTCTTTGTTATTTTTGTTAGTCGGAGTAGCCGCATTTTCATCTATATTAAATAATGGACCTATTGTGGCATTATTCATTCCAATAATTACAGATTGGTGCAGAAAGAATCAATTATCACCTTCAAAATTTTTAATTCCATTAAGTTATGCGACTATTGCTGGTGGTATGTGCACATTAATAGGAACATCTACAAATATTTTAGTTGATGGTTTTCTTGAAGGAATAGATTCAAAATTACAATTCACATTTTTTGAAACTGGTTATGTTGGAATACCATTAACAGTTTTTGTCATTTTTTATTTATTCATTTTTGCATTCATTTGTTTACCAAAAAAGAAAAGTTTAATGAATTTTCTTGAAAGAGATGGAAAATCATTTCTTTCTGAAATTAAAATTTCAAAAAAATCTTCATTAAGAAGAAGAAGAGTTGGTGAAATAAAAAAACAATATAAAATTGAAGTTATTGAAATTATTAGAGAAAAAGAACATAAAATTGAAAGAATTGTTCCAGTACCTTCTGAAGAAATTATTGAAAAAAGAGATATTTTATTAATTTCAGGAGATGTTAATTTATTGATGAAAGTAGTTGATGAAAATCAAAAAGGAATTCTAAAAGAAAAAGTTTTTAAAAAAATATTAGATAAACATTCAAGACGTGGAAAAAAAAGAAGATCACTTAAAAATGAACAAAATCATCAAAAAGAAAATGAAGAAGAAGAAGAAGAAGAAGAAGAGGAAGAAGAAGAAGTTGATATTGAAGCAACATCGTCAGAAAATAAAATTGTTCATCAAGATGATCACAAAAAAAAAGAAGAAGAAGATGATGATAAAGAAAGAGAAGATGATGATGATGATGATGAAGATGATTCTTCTTCAGATAGTGATGATGATGAAACTACTAAGAATACTTTGAATACAACAACAATGGCTGAAGTTCAATTTGATGAAAAGAATTATCAAAATCCACAACCAACTATTGATGATATTGAAGGAGAAGAAAGTGATGTTGATTTTTTAAAATCAGATGTTCATAGATTTGGATACAGTTCATCTGATGCAAGAGAACTTGATGGCATTACAACCAATGAGAATTCACCTTATATCACTGAACAAAGAAATACAGGTGTTGATGTTAGTGACACAAAAGTGAAAATTGACTTTGCACATCCAATGCAACATTTAAGTCCTGGACGTCGTGCATCATCTGAAGATACAGAAGAAGAAGAATTAACTGATTATACAAAACCTTTTAAGAATGAAAGAAAAGTTTCAAATCCACTTCCAGAACAAAGTACTAATGTTGAACAATCAACTATACCAACAAAAACTGACAGAGAATCAATGGAAAAGAAAATTGAATCAAAAATTCATCCTTTGACTATTAAATTTGAAAAAGTTGTTAATGATCGTTTTGATGATATGTCACCACAAATTAAAGAAACTGTCATTGAATTTCCAACTCCAAAAACTCAATCACCAGTGGTTGCAGAAAAAGAAACAAATGAAAAAGAAAATGAAAAAGAAAAACGTAAAAAATCCGAAAAAGAAAAACATAAAGATGAAGATGATAAACCATCCAATTATTTATCATCAGAAATGAACACAAAAGCAAAACCAATTCATCAATTAAAAGAAAAATTAAAAAAGAAAAAATCAATGATTACAACAAAAATTGTTGAATTGAAAGAAAAAAAGGATAGTTTCATTGAATTAAGTCCAAAAAGGAAACTTGAAATTACAATGAAAAAATTTTTCGATTTTTGTAAAAGCAAAATTATCGTCAGCAATAATGATAATCATCATACTGTTGAATTTTTTGAAGTTGTTTTAAGTGACCATTCAGATATTTTGGGTTGTCTTGTTAGAGATGGAATTTTTCAATCCAAATATGGAGCTTCTATTGTTGCAATTAGAAGAAAAAATGAAAATTCATTGGCTGGAATTGGAGAAATACAATTTAGAGCTGGAGATTCAATTTTAATTTTAGCAAAATCTTCATTTTATAATCAATGGGAAGATTCTGATGATTTTTTTGTCGTTTCAAAATGTGATCATGAAAATATTACTGCTTCTTCACATAAAGAAACTACAACACTTTTTGGAGTTACTTTTAACATTTTCTTTTTACAATATTTATCAATTCCAATATTTATTGGAATGATTATTGCTGCTGCATGTGGTATTTCAATGTTTGTTTGCGCATTGGTTTCATTAATTGCAATGATACTTTTAGGTGTCATGGATCCAATTAAAGCTTATCAAGCGATCAATTGGGGTGTTATTATATTAATTGGATGTTCATTTGGAATTGGAAAAGGTATTGATAATAGTGGATTGTCTTCAACTTTATCAAATTTAATTTTACAAATTCCATTTCCAAATTATTGTTTACCTGGTATCATTTTTTTAATTACTCAAATTATTTCATCTGTCATTACAAATAATGCTGCAGCTGCTATTACATTTCCACTTGCTGTATCATTTTCAACAATTAGAAATTCTCCAATCAAACCATTGGCAATTGCATGTGCATTAGGAGCAAGTGCTGAATTCTCAACACCAATCGGATATCATACAAATCTAATGGTTCAAGGTCCTGGAGGATACAAATTTTTTGATTACACTAAAGTTGGTTTGCCACTCAATTTTTTTATGTTTGCGATTGCTTCGGTATTAATCCCATTAATTTGGCCATATCCTGTTTAAAGACATGTATTTGTTATAATTATAAATAAAGTATACAAATGTATTCCTGTAAAAAATAGAAATTCTTTTCGTTATATTCTCATTCACTTAAAGAAATTCATGATATTTGAACAAACACATTTGATCAGTTGAAAATAAGATAAAAACTAAGGTTTATGCTTGTAACGTGACTAATTATGTACTAATATTAATATTTTATTTAAAAGAAATTCTTTTTCATTGCTTTTTTTTTTGAATTTTCATAAGTCGCTGTTGATGAAAATAATTCAACATTTGTTGCTCTTTGATTTTTTTGTGCATGGGAATAATTATTCATCCATTTTGATCCTTCATTCATATACACTGTTTTATTTTCTAATTTTGTCAATAATTTATTCAAATCAAGGATTAAACTTTTGGTGAATTCTTCATTTGAAGAGATTGATTCTTTCAATTTTGAAATCATGGATTTTAATATTTCTCTGGCTTCTTCTAATTTACCACAATCTGCTAATTTTGTTGCATTCTCCAATGCATCTCCAGTTTCAATCCTGTTTCTTTGTTTGTCCAACTCAACATTTGGTTTATTTGATCCTTCTATTTTTGATGGTCTTTTTAAGAATCCCTCTACATTTGTTTTTTGAATGGATTTGTCAATTACATTGAAATAAGATAAATTGAAGTCAATAACACTGGAAATATCCACAGATTCTTTGAGTTTTGGTAAATTCAATACAAACACCAAATCTCTGAATTCTTCAGAATAGATATCTCCAATAGAAAGTTCACAACTAGTTTTATCATCATTAAATTTTGATTGATATGATGTAATTGATTTTTTGATTGATACTCCATTTTTTGTTTTTAGGTTTACTTTGATGTTTTGTGCAACAATAGATAACAATCCACCTAGACAATCAGCAAAACATTTTGGAATTTCATCTTCTTTTCCAACATAATAATATAATCCTTCACTTGCATCTGAAATTGATTTTAACATATTTGCATCATGATCATTGCCAAAACCAAATGTATAAATAGGACAAGGTCCATTGAGTTTTTCTCTTTGTTTTTGAATTGCACTAACAAATTCATTCGTTTGGGTTAATCCACGATTTGCTAATCCATCAGTAAATAATAATATTGATGAAACTTTTGAATCATTTACTCTTCCTTCAATGATTGAGTAACCTTCCAATAATCCACCACTTAAATTTGTACTTGAGCCAACATTGATAGTTTTAATAGTTTTTATTGCTTTTTGTTTTCCTTCTTTATCCATTTTTGTTGTGTATAGTATTCCTTCAACATTTGTATCAAAAGTTACAATGGAAAGATGATCTTGTTCTTTCATTTGTTCTACCATGAATTCAAGAGAAGCTCTAACAAGTTTTATTTTTTCTCCAGACATTGATCCACTTTTATCAATCACACATACAACTTCAATTGGAGCACTTGATTTTCCATCAGTTTCTGGTTCATACAATGGTGCTTTGAGTGATGTCATCACATAGATATCCGAAGATTGGTTATTTGGTACTTGTTCATATTCGAACGTTATGCTTGAGGTAAGGTTTGTTGATTTGATTTTCATTTGTTTGTGAAGAAGTTGAAAATTCTTCCATTTTTATTGGTTTAAAAAAACTAAAAATAAACCATCAAGTTATTTTTAGAACACAGTACTTCTTTTTGAATTCCCTCTTATTTTTTTGTTTTTGAAAGAAACGAATTTTCATTGGATATCCATTCCCCAACAAATCACCATGAGCTCAAAAACGACACATTGGGTAATAATCATTTTATTAAACCATAGAAATCAACTCAAGAACTTGAAAAGCACTTTGAAAAATTTATCACAATAATTGGAGAAAAACCAGCATCAACTTTCTATCAAAACTGGAAAATCATCGGTAACAAAACAAAAAAACAATTCTAAAAGATAAGCTTCAACTTTGTTCACTCCTGAACATTTAATTGAATCATCAAAAAAAGGAGATGAAGAATTAGCATCAATTCGAGCTGTCTTAAGCTTTATGGTAAAAAGAAAAAAAAAAACGAACAAATTTTAGGGTTACAAAGTGACAGACGACATTGAAAAAGATTTATTTAACATCAGAGATTCTAATGAAGAAGTACATTTTGATTCAGATTTATTCTGTAAACATGTTTTTAATAGTTTCGATCTTGATCACTCAAATTTCATTGATACAGATGAACTTTCAAGTAATTTTTTTTTACTTTTTAAAAATCCAAGACATGATGGAAAAGATGAATTTGTTTGAAGATATCACAACTTCTGACGAAAAAAAAAAATCAAAAGAAGAACAAGTTAAAGGTTTATTCAAAGAAATGGATTTAACAAAGAATGGAAAAATTGAATTAGGAGAATTTCAAGAGTGGTGGTGGAGTAGAGAAAAAAAACAATAAATTATTTATTTTTTTTTTCCAATGAAACAAACCAAAGCACTTAGACCATCATGTTTACCTTCTTTCATTTCAATTTCAAATTCTTTTAATTCAATAATTTCAAGACCTTTTATTTCTTCTTTTAATCCATCTTTTGTATACATATTTTCTGCAACTGGTGGACCTCCTGTTTTATACTCTAATTGTTTTGGTGTGTAACCTAACTGTAAGAAATATCCTTCTTTTTTCAATGCATTTGGTATTTGAGAGTGCATATATGCATGTTCTTTAATAGTTTGAGTGAATATTGAAACTATTAAATCAAATTTTTCTGCACCATATTGATACTTTAACATGTCTCCAAATTCAGAATGGTAATTGGTAATTTTTTTTTCTTTTGCAAATTGATTTGCTTGGTTAACAGCTACTTTTGAAAAATCAAATGCTGTTACATTGATTCCCAATGACGCTAAGTATATACCATTTCTTCCTTGACCATCAGCAATAACTAAACAATCTTTTCCTTTAAAATTTGATTTTAAAAATTCTTCTTGATCTTTCAACCAGTAACATGGAGCTTCACCATAGAGTATTGTGTTTTCAAATTTTTCATCCCAATTCATCCTTTGTCAGTTTGTGTGTTATTCTGGTTGTCCAATCGGAATTGATGAACTCCGGTGGTATAAACAAGAAGGTGAAAATTATTGAAATCCAAAATGATTTTATTTTGCAAATGCATTTTTTTCTTTTTCAACATCAATCTTGAAAGTTTTGACCTATCAAATTTTAATGATTCAACAATTACCAACGTTGCTTCATCAACTACAGAGTTTTCTTTGTTGTGGAACTGAAGATATAAAGAACGATAGAAATTCATTATTAAATGATAAAAAAGAAAGAGAAAATCATTTAGAACTTGGAACTTTTCAAGATTTAGATGAAATGTCTGTAAGAACAATTTTCTTTAATTTTTTTGGAAAGATCAATGTAGAGTTCACTGAAGAGGATTACAAAAATCAAAAAGAACTTGAAGAATTTTCAAAAAAAGAAATGGAAAAAAAGTTAATCGAGAATGAAAAAAAAAATGTAAAAAATGAAAAAATAGAGCCAGAAATCAGTATCATCAAAGTTCCAAGTATGGACTCAATGGATGATATTCAATCTACAGATTCTTCTGATGAGGCAAAAAAATTACAAGAAGATTCTCCACCACCACCTTTAGAAGATTTTCAAAATAGAAAGGAAGAAAAGACTGAATCATTTGTTGATTCTGATGTAATTTTAACACCTAATGGAGATTCTGATGATGAGGATGATGAACTTTTTCAAAGCATTTTAGAAACTTCAAAATTTGAAAAATTGTAAATTAAACTTTCATCGGGCTTTGTAATAAAAATCAAAAACAATTTAACAATATTTATTGTTCTTCATTTTCTTTTAATTGTTCTGCCAATTCTTCCAATTGTTCTTTTGAAACAGATAAAACTTTTGATTCTTCTTTTGATGATTGATCCTTTATTTTCATTGCAATTCCTGCCGTTATTTGTAATGCCTTCATCCATAATTTACATCTATCGAGTAATAGTCTACTTTCTAATTCAATTTTTGAACATTCTTCAATTAAGTCTTCAACATCAAATGGACCAACTTTTGAACTTATCCAAATTAAAATGTTGTCTTTAATTTTTTGTTTCTTTGAAGGAAGTAATTTATAGATATCAAATAATTGTTTTGAACTTAATTTTGAAAGTTCTTCATTCGAAAAATTTGATAAAACTAATGAATCAATATGAGGATTTTTTTCAATTTCTTTGATTGAAAAATGGTCTTTTAAAAATTTGATAATTTCATAATTTTCTTTATTTTTCTTAAAATGATTGAAAAATTCTTCATTTCTTTCATTTGAAAAATTAATTTTGAAATCATCCAAAAGTTCATTGATCAATTTGTTATCTGCTTTTCCAAGGTACAGAAAATCGATGAATGAAATAAAATTGTCAATTTCATTTATTTCAAGGTTGATTTCATTTTTACCTTGAAATAAATCACAAAATTTTGGTGAAATTGATAAAATTGACTTGTGCAAAGGCATTTCAATTTCATTGTTAATTTTTACCAAAATGTCTGATTCAATTTTGGTTTCACTAAAATTAATCTCTTCAGTTTTATTGAGTATTTTAATCTTAATGACTTCATTAAACATTCTTTTAACAGTAATATCATTTTTTGTCATCAAATAATAATCAAAATATTCCAAACTCTTTTTCAGAGATTTTAAATTCGAATGTAAATCTAATAATCTTTTTTCTGAATTCTTATCATCTAAAAATAAATCCATTTTATTACCAATCACAAAAATCAAAGAATTTTTGGGAATGAACTTTTTATAATTTTTTAAATTTTTAAATGATTCTTGTGATGTTAAATCAAAGAAAATCAAAAAAATAGAATTTTCATTTTTTTCAAATTCTTTTTTTAATTCAATAGTGCCATTAAAATCAAAAAAAGTGAGTGAAACAATTAAAGAGGAGGAGAATGGTAATTGACAACGATACACTTCAATTGGATTTTTTTCTACTTCTTTGTTGAGTTTATATTGAAAGAAATTTGAAAGAATTGTTGATTTTCCAACGTTTTGGTCTCCTAGTAAATAAATATCAACTTTTAAATTGTTTGTTTCTTCCTGTTCAGTCATTGTTAGGAGGTTATTTCATTGGTCTATTTTTTTGATGGATTTCTTTTAACATTTAGTTATTCATCTTTTGATGAAAATCTTTTTTTTTTTTCTTGAATCCCATTCCAATTGACTTGACCAATCATTTCGTTTTGCTTCTCCATCACCAAAAACGAATTGTGCACTCATGTCTGATTTATTTTTAGGCTCTTTACCTGAATCTTCTTTATCATCTCAAAGTGATGATCAAGACTCAAAAGGTTTCGAAAAAAATTTAGTGGATAAGAAATGGTTTCTGGATTTTGGTGTTCCTTTTTTTAAACAAAAAGAGTTAATTTTAACAAAGTTGCAACCAACAACTACAAATATCCAAAGTATTTGTTTTCGATTCGATGGTACTGTGCAACATGAAAATAAAAATGTTGAGGTTTGAAAAAAAAAAAAAAAATAAAGAAAAAATAGATAGGACAAAAATATGGAAGTATAAAAGAAGGTGAATGGGTAATTTAAACATTTATTTAAAATTACATGATAAAAGGGTTATGAAGATAAACTCTTTCAAATTAAAGTAAAAAAGAAAGTAAAAACTAACAACAAAAATTAGGCAAAAGGTACAGTGTGCATTGATTTAAAAGTAAAACAATTTACAAATGATCCAAACGACCCAAATTTTGGAGACAGAAAATTGATAGAAACAGAAGGTATTTTAAAAAAAAATTAAGCTCCAAAGTTGATGAATCTGTAGTAAAAAGGGAGTTTATTGGTTTTTGTACTTATTATGTTTTTGAATCATCTGATTCAAGAGTAATTTTAAAAAGAAAAGGTGAACCATATTATAAAGAGAAAATTATTCAAGAATAAATTTTTTGTAAAAAATATTTATCCATCAAATGAAAAGATATCAAATTCATCAACTTCTTCAATTTTCTTTTTTGTAATTTTCTTTTTTGTTGGTTTGCTGATTGATCTTTTCTTTACAAGTGATTTTTTTGAATAAGATTCAGGTTGGGAAAATTCAAATGGATCAGAAACAGTTGTCTTTGATTTTGTTGTTGATTTTGTTGATTTTGGTGTTGATGAAGATTTTGGAGAAATTGTTTGTGATTTTGATGTAGAAGAAGTTGGTGTTTTAACTTTTTTTGTTGTAGCTTTTGGAGGGGATTTAATTTTTGATCCTTTTAATTTTTGTGAATCTGAATTGGATGCTTTCATCACTCTCTTTGTAGGTGTTACCTTTTTTGGTGAAATCATTTGTTCAATTTTCTTTTCTTCAGCTTTTTGAGTTCTCTTTTCTTTTTCAATTCTTATAGAGATTCTTTCATTTGGTTTTTTATTTTCTTTTTCTTTTTGAATTTTGATGATATTTTGATGAATTTGTTGTTTCTTTTCTTCATATTCTTTTTGTAATTTTAATAATTCTTCATTTGTTTTTTGTTGATATTTTGATTCAAGAAGTTTTGTTCTTTTTTGTTTTTCTTGTTCAAAATTTTCATTGAATTCTAGAATTGAATTATATCTTTGTTTCTTTTCTTCAATTTTTTTATTTTCTTTTTCAATTTTCTTTGATATTTCTTCATTCTTTAATTTCAATGATTGTAATTCATCATCTCTTAATTTGATATCAGTTTCAAAATCATCAATCATTCCTCTTTTTTGTTTTAATTGTACATTTAATTTTTCAATTTCATTCTGAATGTTCAATTTTTAATGATTCATCTTACTTTCATTTCTGAGATGTTTTTTGAAATTTCTTCTTTTCTTAATTTTTTTTTTGTATTTTCTTGACGATATTCTTGAATTTGTGAATCAAGATTTTCAATTTTATCTTTTTTTTCTTTCATTTTAGCATCAACTATTTCTTTTTCTTTATTGAATTCATTTTCAATTTTTCTATTTTCTTCTTTTAAAGTTTCAAGAATACGAATATTTTTTGAGACTTCAATATTCAAATTTAACATATCTTTATCAATTTTTGTAATTTTTTCTTCTAAACTTTTGTTGAAATTTGTTTTGTTTTGAATTTTTTTTTGTAATTCAAAAATCTCTTCATGTGAAATAGAAATTTCTTTTTCTTTTGATTCAACTTGTTTTGATGATTTTTTATTCTTTTCAATTTCATTTTTCAAAAGATTTGATGATTTTTCAAATTCCACTTTCTTTTGTGAAAGTTCTTGATTTTTTTTATTAAAATAAATTTCTAATGATTTTTTGATTTCATTTTCCTTTTTATTTAATTAACTGAAGAATTAAATTACAATCCATTTTTTATTTTCTTCAACTGATGATTTTTTATATTGAAAATCTTTTTCAAGGTCTAAAATAACTTGTTCTTCAAATTCTTGTTGTTTTCTTTGAATTTTTAATTTTTCTTTTTCTTTTGATAATTCTTCTGTCAATTTTTCATGATCAAATTTTAAATTTGTGACTTCTTCTGATAAATTTGACTTGAGAGAATCAATTTCATCTAATTTTGGTAAATTGGATTTTTATACCTGAATTTTGTTGTAATGTTTGAATTTTTGAAATCATTTCTAATTTTTGAGGTTCTAACTGTTTGTAATTTTCTTCGGATATCGAAATTAAAGAAATAACTTTGAAAAATATTAATTCCATTATTTCGAACTTTTTTCAATGTCTTGATGATGTACTGATATTTTTTGTTCTAATTCTTCAATTGAAACTTTAAGGAGATCAATTTTTTCAACTTCTTTTGCAGATTCTTCAAAATCTTTGCGAAAACTTTCTTCGACTGTATTTTTTTTAATTAAATATTTGAAAACGTTACGGTTCACTTTCTTTTTGATCTCTTCATCTAATTTTTGTTTTAAAGTTGCCGCAAGCGTCACCTGAGAACTTACTTCGAATTGAAGTGACGAAATTGAATCCATTTTTTCTTTTAAGGCAATTTTCGTCGCTTGAATATCGCAATTTAATTGATTTCCAGTTTCCAAATTGTCTTTACAAGCCATCATAGTCTTATTCAATTTTCTTTTCTAAAGTCGAAGTTTAAAAATTATGAGGATACAAGCAAGTCATCATTGGTTTTTGATTCCGTTTGGTTCTTCAAAATATCTTCAGTTGCGCTCAATACTGATTTTTTTATGTCGTTGAAACTTGTTCTTTCTTCCATTGCTAAAAATTGACCAATTAAGAATTTCCTCCTTTTTATTGGACTAAAAAAAAAAAAGAAAACAAAATGATCTTGATAATTACACATACTTCTGGATTCGACACATTTAGCTTTCAGAGAAATTTCTTGGAATTGACATCTATATGATTTCTCCCAAGTGTTGTTAGTAGCAAAATACCACAATATCATACTCGTTTTCATTGTGATATTGTTGTTTCCATTCAAATGTGGAATTGAATTCTCCATTTTTCCAATTTTCCGCTATCTTAAAACTGACTTTTCTGTTCATTCTGATTAATCAAGGTTTCTTTCGGGATAGGACCGTCGCCAGCAGTGCTGGCAGTTTTTGGATTTCCAATAAAATTTTGTATATTCATCAGAAATATATTTCTTGCTCCATTATAATCTCTTGGAAGAGAAAAATTACAATATTTACAATTGAAATAATCTTTTTTTCCAAGTT
>JABLTG010000035.1:0-132463 GCA_016618085.1 Neovahlkampfia damariscottae
CCAAACCCAAACCCAAACCCAAACCCCAAACCCAAACCCAAAACCCAAACCCAAACCCAAACCCAAACCCAAACCCAAACCCAAACCCAAACCCAAACCCAAACCCAAACCCAAATCCAAATCCAAAATCCAAACCCAAACCCAAAATCCAAACCCAAAATCCAAAAATCCAAAAACTTAAAACCCAAAACTCAAACTCTTAAAATTCAAAAACATCCCCTGTACTAAATCTCAGAAGTATCAGTCACTATTTCAGAGTGAAAAATACTCCCGAAATGTTTTGTACTATAATTCAGTTCTTCATTGTTTCAATTGGTCATTTAAACCATAATTATTTCTTGATCTACATTGAAATTGACGCTTCATTGAAAGGTGAGTGTTAGTATGCAATTTTAGTCTTAAACTTGAAAAATGGTTAATTTCGACATCATAGGATATTAACTGGTTGTATATCATCATGGAATACTCGGATAGAAACCTTGGTGTTCTGATCTTGATACCGAAAATTTTGGTTTAGTTTGCTCTTGTAGAGGATATGGATTGAGTTTGGGTTGAATTTATGTTGTAGATTAATTTGACTGATTGAGTGGTTGGGGGCAGCAACATATCATTTTAAATGGTACAACATAACTCTCAACAAAAACTGGAATTGATCGAAAAACATTTTGTTTGTTACTTTTTCATTTGTGTGTTCATCAGTTTGTTTTCTTCTGAGAGTCAAAGGAACAGGTTGAATCATAAGAATTTTGGAAATGTGAATTTGGCCAATCATGTCAAATTACAAAGTTGTTGGATCTGCTGAAACTGTTGTTCCTGATGATGCAAAAATTATTTATCAACTTGTTGAATCACAACACATTGAACTTATGTTTTGTAGTCAGGAGATAGCACAGAAGATAGCTGAACTAATATCTCTTGAGAAAATAGAAAAAAGATATGAATTAGGTGCGGAATGTATTGAAATTATCCAAAAAATGAATGGTATATTGAAAGAAATGAAACAAACATTTTCTGAAAATAAACAACTATTAAAAATATTTGCACTTGGTAAAAAAAGAATATCAGAAAATGATGTGAATATTCATGAAGAAAATGTATTTAAATTTAAAAAAAAATTCATTGAAATACTAATGAATAATGGTACTTATGAAGGGAGATATGTTGAAGAAGTATTTAATATTTTGAAAAAAAGAGTTGAAAAAGATAAAGAAGAAATACAAAAAATTGAACCATTTGTTATTGTGAGAAATATTGAGACAGGTTTAGATGAAAAAATATATTTAAATTAAAATAATATTTTATGTAAAATAAGATGATCCTTCTTGAATTTCTTCACCATCACCATCACCATTACCACCACCACCAGATGTTAATTTATTATAAATTTGAGTGACAAAACTATCTTCTCCACTTTCATATCTCATCCAACAGAAAATATAAAGTATACCATATACTATTGATAAAACACCAGGTACACCACCTAGTGCAACAAAAAAACATGGTATAGGTGCTATTAACCAAACAACTCCTCTTATTAAATAATTTTTGATAAAAAAATAAAAAACTAGCATTTCAAAGAACATAACAGCAATTCCAAATGCAATACAATATCCACCTAAAACATCTAAAAAATATTTTAAATTAAAATATTCTTACACTAAAAAAAAATATTAAAAATTGGAAAGTAAATTCATCATACATTATACCACTTTCCTTCATTTAAAAATGGAATAAACATTAATCCACCAGATGCTTAAAAAATAATATAAATCAATTTATTTAAATTACCCATTGATATGAGACCTTTAAAGTCAGTTAATCAAAATATAAATAACGAACCTAAAGGTATTGAAAGAAATTTTAAAAATTTTCCAAAGTTAGGAAGACCAAAAGCAGAAATGGTTCCATTAAATCCTCTTCTAAATAAATTTACTGATGAAGTACAAACACTCAAACCAAATTCTTCCATTGGAATGTTTATTTTGATTTAATTGGTTGAAAAAAAAAAAAAAGATTTAAAGAATAATTTAGTTTATTTCCAAAAAATATAAAAAATATTTTCATCATTTCTAAACCAAAATTAATCCAATATATGAGGGGTTTGCTATTAAGCAACATATAATTTTTTATCAATTGAAGGTGGAATTGGTCTAATTTCTGTACCTAATTCTTGTTCAATTTTAAAAAGATTAAATCTATCTTCATAAGTAACAAAATTAATTGCAATTCCTAAATGACCATAACGACCACTTCTACCAATTCTATGAAGATAAGTTTCTGATGTTTTTGGAAAATCAAAATTAATGACTACATTAACTGCTTGAATATCTTTGAATAGTTTAAAATTAAAAATTGTAATTACCAATTCCTCTTGTAAATAAATCTGATGAAACTAAATTTCTACATGCACCACCACGAAAATCATGAAATACTCTATTTCTTTCTTGTTGTGGCATTTTTGCATGAATATAATAACAAGAATAACCTAATTCTGTTACTTTTTTTGCTAATAATTCAACTCTATTTACTGAATTACAAAATATAATAGATTGATTAATTTGAAGTTTTGAAAAAAGAGTATTTAAACAATGTACTTTTTGTCTTTCTTCAACAAATGCATAATATTGTGTTACACCTTTTAATGTTAATTCATCCATTAAATTAATTTCATATGGTTTGTTTAAATATTTATCTTTAAAATCTTTAACTGTAACTGGAAAAGTAGCAGAGAATAATAAAATTTGTCTTTGTTTTGCTGTTAATGAAATAATTCCATCAATAATTTCCTCAAATTCAGGTGATAATAATTTATCTGCTTCATCCATTACTAACATTTGACATTTATCTAATTTTGCAATTTCTTTTTTACCTAAATCTAATACTCTTCCAGGTGTTGCAACTAAAATATGAACTGGTTTATAAAGACGAAGAATATCATCTTTTAAAGATGTACCTCCTGTTGTAACCATAACTTGTACATCTAAATATTTTCCTAATTCTTTACAAACTGATGATGTTTGTAAAGCAAGTTCTCTTGTTGGTACAAGTATTAAAACTTGAATATAATCTTTAGTTGGATCAACTTTTTCAATTGAAGGAATAATAAATGCAGCTTAAAATTTATATTATTTTTTTTTAAATATCATACCTGTTTTACCAGTACCATTTTTTGCTCTTGCCAATATATCTTTACCAAAAGTTGCAATTGGAATTGTTATTTCTATAATTATTTTTAAAAAAAAAAAAAAAAAAAAACCTTGAATTGGACTTGGTTTTTCAAAACCTTTTTCATAAATTGCCATAAGAAGTTCTCTTTTCAGATAAAAATCTTCAAATGAGTTTCCTTTTGTTAATGTGACATCCTCTGTTTGAAGTCTTTCATCTTTTTTTGGTGCTGAAAGTTTATCTTTCCAATTTTCATCATCTCTGTTTTTATTTTTAGAAAAAAAAAAGAATAAAATCAAACTTGTCTATAACTTTGTTATATTTTTTCTCTTTATATGAATTTATGTTTTGATATAAATTTTCTCCTTCTTTTGTGTATTTTGGGTTAATGTTTTGAACGTTATTGTATCCTCTGTATCTGTTATTGTTGTAACCACCTTTTCTGTAATTATTTTTGTTTGGATAATTCTTCTTTTCTTGTGAATTTGTTTGATTTGAATTTTGTTTACCGCTGCTCATCTTGTTCAGATTTGATGAATTCTCTGTACAAATATAATTCTGATTGGACAAAAAAATCTTATTCTCAAATACCATTGGTTTGGTACCAATAAAATAACTTACAAATTTTATTCAAAGTTTGTTATTATTTTTTTTGTGAACGTTGAATATTAATTTATTTTGATTGGTCATTTTTTTAACAACTAAATTGTTCCAAAACACGCATGGCTAGCATACAACTGACATGGCTGGAATGGGGCTTTATTACGAATGGTGGTATATCATTGATTTCATTACTTTTTTCAATGATGTTTTATCTGATGCGAGTTGTTTTTGAAGTGAGCAAAATAATAATCTAAGCTTTTAGTTATGTTTAGAACGACCTGGAAAAAATAATTTGGCATTTAATAGTATATTTAAATCAAAAAATTGCAAAGGTTGTTTAGAAACAACATGTTGGTCTTATTTGAATATTGTTTATATTTTGGAAGGATTTTCAAATTTTATTTTTGCTGTTTCTTTATGTTTATATTTGGCATTACCAGCAGCATTCTCTGTCATACATGTTGGTATTGCTATTGGTTGTAGCATTCCAATCATTATAATATTTGTTACACATTCATGCAGGTAAACAAAATAAATGAAATGAAATATTCTTTTTACAGAGAGAGACATGTTTCAAATGTATATGGTGATAATGAAATTGAAATTGAAGACGAAAACTTAAAAGATTTTGAAGTTGATGAAAACGAAGAAGAGTTAGAAAGTGTTCCTATCACTTCACAAGATCAACAAAAAAAGAATAAACAACAAGAAGAAGAAGAAGAAAATAAAATTGAAGAAAAAGAAATTGAAGAAAATAAACAAGAAGAAGAAAAAGAAAAAAAAAATAAAAAAAAATTTAAAGGTGGTTGTTGTGGAGCTGGAAGAAATATAACTTGTTTTATATTTGAAAAGACAATTGGTAATTATTTAGAAAGTTTAAAGAATGGATTAAAAAAAAAGATATTATTATATTGTTTAGCATTAATATTTTCAATAACGATAGTGTATTCATTATTTAATATTTTTTTAATATCTTTTTTTTTTTTAGATCAATTGGAATATATTCTTTTAATAGAGTTTGTGCTTGTTTATATCCTGTTGCATTCTCAACACAATTAACTAGATTAGTTCAAGGTTTATGGGATCCATCATGTAGAAAAAATGAAATTTGTTTTGTTTATTTAAATTTACCAGAAAATCCACAGTAAAATTAAATTTATATATGATATTTAAATACACATTTTAATAGTTCTGAAATGATTATAAAATTTCATACAAGATCAAATGGAAAAGATATTAAACTTTATTATGATACAGTATCAAGAAAGTAAAAATTAAATATATAATTATTAATATTTTTTTTTTAAAAGTAATATAAATGATTATTCATTTAAAATTAATTGTACAACTTATGATATGTCAAGTTATACTATTGAAGAAGATAAATTTGTTCATACATGTGATTTAACTGGATTATCATCAGATACAAATTATTATTTTAATCCACAAGTTATTTATGATTATAATAATGTGTAAATAATTATTATTTTAATTTTAAATTTAGAACATATTCTTATAATTCAACTGAAAAACGATTTAAAACATTAACTTCAAATCAAAATGAAATACATTTTTCAAATGGTGGTGATTATGGTTTAAATTCAGAAGGTAGAAATTTATTAAAACAAGCTGCATTATTATCACCTTCATTTTTTATTTTAGGTGGTGATATTGGTTATGCAAATTCATTTTCATCATGTTATTATCGTTGGGATGATTTTTTTAGAGATGTTCAAAATTTATTAATTACTCCACAAGGAAATATGATACCATTATTAACTTGTATTGGAAATCATGAAGCAGAATCTGCATTATTTAATAGAAAAAGATCATCTGCAATTGATTATATCATTTATTTTTCACATAAAATTGGTGAAAGTGGTTATTCAAGAAAGTTATATCATTCTCACAAGTATTTATATATTTAATTATTATATTAATATTATTAGTCTTGGTTCACATTCTTCATTAATAGTTTTAGACTCTGGTGTAATTACTAATTATCAAGATCAAATACCTTTTATTAATACTATTTGGAATTCAAATAATAAAAGAAAATATGCTGTTTATCATGCTCCAATATTTCCAAGTGTTAGAAGTTTAACAAATACACAAGTAGTTTCGGGAAAATTACACTGGGAACCAATATTTTCAAATTTTAATGTTACCATTGGATTTGAACATCATGATCATCTTTTAAAAAGAACGAATTTTATAAAAAATGGTGTTGTTCAATCATCTGGTACTGTTTACGTTGGTGATGGTTCTTTAGGTGTTAGAAGAGTTTCTCCTGTTACTGCATTACCTAGTATTAAAAATATTAATTTTAAAAAATTATTAGATTATTTGGTCACCAGAAAAGAAATGGGTCACTTTTGGAATGTAAAAATAACACAAAATCAATGTAATATTGAAGCCTTTGATCAAATTGGAGGTTCACAAGATCAATTAACATTAAGTTTATAAAAATAAAATAAAATTTTAAATCGATTATTTTTTGTTGTCCAATTAAAAAGTGACGCGTTTTTAGTTTGAAAAAAAATGAAGAGTATTGTGCCCACCACAAATTTATCTGATTCAAAACAAATAAAAGAAACATTAGATTCTTCAATCTTTTCAATTTTAGAAGACAAAGGTCATGAAGCTTCATTATCTACCAATAACTTACAATTAGTTTTAGGAATACTTGCATGTTTGAGTACAGGTTTGTCATATTATCTGAATGATAAAATTATATGCTATATACTTTGTGGATGTTTCTTTTTTTTCAATTCAATTTTGACTTTGTTTGGATATTTGTTCAAGAATAATGTTTTGATCAGTAAAAATTTGAAATTTGAATCAAATATGAAAAAGTATTCACTTGAATATGAAATCAAATTGCACTTTTTATCCAAAAATTTATTTTTTTTGACAAAAGAACTTCAAAAGGGTGATAACATTATTTCAAAAAAAATTGATGTGCAAAACTATTTTGATATCAATGGCAAAGTTGACAAAAAAAAATTGGATAACTTGGTTGATCAGCTATTGATTGAATTTGATAAAAACAAAAAAATACAATAAAATTATTTTACCATTCGTTTCTATTGGTCGAAAAAATTAGAACTAGAAGCTCAAGTAAAAATCTAAAATTAGAGAACCAATTAAAACTGGTGAAAGTTTTGGAAGCAAAAAAAAAAAAAAAAGGAATGAGTTTTGGTTTCTCTGATTTGGAAGATTTAGCCAGTGATACTTTAACAGATTTTGGAATACTTCCATCAACAACACATTTGAATTATACAACTCTTTCAGAAAGTATACCTTTAGTTTGCGTCGAGTTATATGATTTCTATGGTTTGACGACGACTATTTTATTCTAATAATTTTTAAAGGAAATAAAATCAATGATGGAAGAATATTCAATCCAAAATTAGTCTTAAACGAAAATTCTTTTTATCTTGAATTTGATGATTCCTTTATGGGATTATCAAGAACAATATTTTATGGTTCTGAAATTATTAGTTTATGCAGACAATCAGATGCTAATGGATTATATATGAAAAATTCAAAACAGTTCAACGTGAAAACTTCAAAAGGATATTTTTATAAAGATTCACCTTTTTCAACATGTTTGGGATTAGTAAGATAACAAATCTATTTTTTAAAGTTTGAAGTTATTTCAATTTCAAAATATTAATGATATATCAACAATATTTAAAAAAATTCTAAAGAATTTAGAATTAATGAAACATTTACGTGTAATTTATAATGACTGGTATTTAATTTTGTATAAAATATTAATTTTTTAAACAGGATGATTTGTGGTCAAATGTGTTCGGACACAGAAGTAAAATTAATTTCATTATCATTACAAAAACCAATTATAAATCACAAAAGAATACAAGAAGGAACATTTGTACAACAAACAATTATTAATAATCAACCAATTATTAATCAAAATTATTCAAAAGAAATGAAAATTCATTCATCTTCTAAAATTAATGATATTAAAAATGAACAAAGAAAAAGTTTATCAAATGAAAGAATACCTGAAATATTGGATATGTCAAAATTAAATCTTGTTTTACCATTAAGTTATAAATTAGTTCATAAAGAAGTTAAAACTGAAATTGAAAAATTATTAAAAGAAAAAAAAATTTTAGTTTATCAAATCTCAAATGGTTTATGTTTGGCTTTAGCAAACGCAAAATCAAAAGAATCAATAATTAGAGCATGTAAAGTTTTGAAAACTTTATCAAGTTATCCAAATCATCAATTCACTGATATCAATTCAATCGCAAAATATATCATTACAGAAAAAAAAGAAAAAGAATACAAATCAATTCAATCTTCAAATAACATTCTATCACAATTTTTTAATTTTTTAAAAAATTATTTTGTAAAATAAATTTTTTTATTCCCAACAAAATTTTTTTCGTTTGATTGGATTTAAATTCTCCGAATCATTTGGTTGGTCCAATTAAAAATGTCTAGCAAAGTTGTTTTGGTTTTATTTTGCTTGTTCCTCTTCTCTTGTCAAATTACTGCAACAGAAGTTGATGTTGAAAGTACAGTTGATAGAGTCTTTGCAATGAAAGAAAATGACCCAACTGATGATAGTGGAATTGAAACACTTGATCAAATGAAAAAAGTTGTTCTCGAAAAAAGTACAACGGATAACAAAAAAGAAAATACTTTAGAAAATTTATTAAATGAAGAATCTAAATCAGAATCTGTCAAACAACAATCACATTCAAAAGTTGAAAGTGAAGGAGACGAAATTCTTGAAATTTCTTCAAAAGTTCTTTCTGAACCTTCTGATGAAACAAAACAATCTTCAACAACTTTAAGTGCACCAACAACATCTTCTACAAAAAATGTTCAAAATGAAAAACTTGATTCAGCTGCTTGTTTTGATTTATGTATTAACACTGGAAATAAGAAAGAATTTTGTTCAAAAAGTTGTAAAGCATAAAAAATTTAACAATTTAATTATTATTGCTCTTTTTTTTTTTTTTTGCACACCTCCATAACATGATGAAGAAGTAAGAAACTTATTTTTATCCACCAATCATTATTTATTCAACAGAATGAGCACTTTTGATAAAAATATGACTCAGTCAGAAAAAGAACACTACTTCATTCAAGAAACTCTAAATTTGTTGAAATCAGTGATAGATAAATTTTCCATTGACTCTATAATGGAAACTCCAGTTGTTTATTGTTTTTTTTACTTTTATTCTAACATTTAGATCCTTTTTATCTTTTCAATAAGTGTGTTGATGTCACAATCAAAATTTCAGAACATGATCCTTTTTCTCTTAAATTTCATTGTTACGTGATGACCATACGATTTGATTTTGAAACTGGAAAAGATATAAGTACAACTAAAAGAGCGTACCTGGGTTTTTTTCCATTTCCTGCAATTCTTCCTATATCATCCAATCTATGAATAAATTAATTATTTTTGTTGATGTCTTTATGAATAAAATTGAAGGTTAATCAATATACTGTTTATTGTAGGACATTCTTCATTTTATTAATTTTGAGGAGTTGATTTCATTGACCAATCAAATATTTCATGGCAGAAAAAACAAACAAAGGAGTTGAATTTGGTACTGATAATTTTATTGTTAACTGTTTTCAAAAAAAGGAAATTTGAGAAGACCTATTTCTACTCATTACATTTACAGTGAAGGTTCAGAAGAACAATTAACTTGTGATTCTACAAAACTAGGTAAATCACTTTTTTATTTTATTTTTTACACTAACTCATCAGATGAATGCTTGAAAAAACATTTAAAGAATGAAAATGAATTTCCAAAAGCCTGCTCAACTGAAATGCAAAATTTTAAAAAAATGTGTGGTTTGAGAAGAGGACTAAATTTACAAAATATAAAAATCAGAAATTGCAATTTTGAAGAATTTTAAATAAAAAGTTTTATTTTTAATAAATGTGCCAATCACCAATCAGCTCTAATTTATTTTCAGAAAGTGATGGAGAATAACAAAATACCCAAAAGGAAAAGTATTAATGATTCAAATAGATATGGAGAGAGAAGTTCAGTTAGTAGTATCAGAAGTGTATCTTCCACTGGTTCTGACACAAGAGAAGACGAAGTTGATACTGAACATTTTCGAGTAAGTTAAAGTTATTTTTATATTTAATTAAAGTTATCACAATCATTTGATGAAAAACCAAATAATAAAGTGATAGAGAAATGGAAAAATGTTAATGCGAATATGTCTAAAAGGTTACAAAGTTTTAATGAAACCTTAACAGTTTGAATATTTTTATTTTTATTTTTATTTAAGGATGGTGAAGTTGCTTTAACTTCTGGTATTAATAAAGCATTAGAAAAAACAACAAATTCAACTCGAAAAATAATAAAAGATATTAAAGATATTGAAATAATTATACCAAAAAATAAAAAGAGATTAGATTCAAAATATAATTCAATTATAATACATAATACACAAAAACCACTTGTTATTGGATATCTTTATGTTTCAAGTATATTATTTTTATTTTTTATCTTTTTTTTTTTAGTTCATGAATTAGAAAACTTTGAATTTTATTCTGATATTAATAATGATTATATTTATTGTTCATTATTATTTGAAGCACAAAAAATATTAACATCATTTCAAAGTGATCCATTTGAATGGAATGAAACATGTAGATTAAATGTAACTGATGAAAATTCAACATTATATATTGAATTATTCTTAAAATCAAATAACAAATTTATTGGTGTTATTTCTTTAAATTTAAGAAAGTTTTTAAAAGAGAATATGATTGATTCAAATTATCCATTAATTGATGAATTAGGTTCAGAAATACCAAATGTTAGATTACATTTATCTATTCAATATTCAAAATTAATTAAAAATGATGAAATTAAAAAACAACAAGAAGAAGAAGAAGAAGAAATTAAAAAAGATGAAAATAATGATATAAGTGTTAAAAATGATAATATAAGTGTTCAAAATAATAATATAAATCAAAATGATAATGTTAATGAAAATGATAATATAATTCAAAATGATATAGACGATATAAAAGAACATAATCAAAATGAACAACAAAATATAAGTCTATTATATTCAACCATAGATAATGAAAGATTAAATCAAATAGAGAATGATATTATTGAAAATCAAGAAGAATTAAATAAATTAAAACAACTTCAATTTTCAACATTATCACAATTAGCATCATCTAAAGTAGATACTAAATTAAATACTATTGAATTACAATTTGAAGAATTAAATGGTTTAATTAGACAATTATCACAAGAAAATAAAGAATTAAAATTACAAGTATCTGAAACAACAGAAGATGTATTATTTTATAAACAAAAAGTAAAGATTAATATTAATATTAAAAAAAATAAAGTTAATGACATTAGAAGATCATATTGATTTTTTAAGACAACAACAAGGTAGAAAGATGATTGAATGGGTTTATTTATTTTTATCAATGATAATGTATTTAGTTAGTAGAGTTGTTGTATTTTTAGGATATTTATCAAGATTAATGAATTTATCAAAAAATATAAATAAATTTGATGAATTTGAAAATCAATTATTAAAAAGACAAGAAGTAGTTCAACAATTATCAAAGAAATTTAATTACGAAGCAGAAAAAAGATTTATACCAATATCTCAAATGAAATCAGAATATGAATCTTATATTGATAATATTGAACAAGAAGAAAAAGAAGAAGAAGAAGAAGAAGAAATTATAATTCAAAATGATAATTCAGATGATGAATATTTAGATGTAAATGGGGATGATGATACAAAAGATGAACAAAAAAAAGAAAATTTAAAAAAAGAAGTAATACAAATTAATCAATTAAAAGGATTATTATCACAAACTCAAAATGATATACCATCACCATTAACTGTTAGATCATTGGATGATTATAAAAAAATAAATGAAGAAAAAAAAAATGAACAAATTGAAAATAAAAAAGAAGAAAAGGATTGGTTTGAAAAATTAATGGAATCAAATAATTTTGGTGGTTATGATAAATTAAAAAAGAATTAAATTTAGAAATTATTTATCCTAAATTTAATTTATATTTATTTTGAACCTCACAAAAATCATAAATTAAAAAAAAAAGGAAAAATGAAAAAAGATGGTTCAAGAAGAAAAAATATATTAATAATAATTTAAAAGGTTTAATATATAGTTGTATTAAAATTGATGGAAATATAAAATTTGAAATTAAAGAAAATGAATTTAAATTAAAAGAAAAGTTTCTAATGGAACATATTTTAAATTTTAAAGTTGAAAAATCAGTAAAAATATTAAAAGTATTGAATGAATATCAAATATTTGGTTTAAATGATGCTGATGAAAATATTTCATTCTTTTGTATTTCAACAATATCATTTCCAATTAGAATATCAAATGATTATTTATTAGAAATGAAAAATAAAATGAATTCAATTTATTCAATTTTTAAAGAAAATAAAAAAAGAATGAAAGAATTAAATAAATTACTTCATGAACAATTTAAATTATTTAATAATGTAAATAATGATATTTTTATTGAATGTAAAGATTTAATTGAAATTAGAAAAGAAGAAACTCAAAAAAATATTGGTATATTCATTGTTTTTATTAATATCTCTTTGAAGATGCTGCTTTAGAAAGAGGTGACTCTATTGATAGAATTGTTGAAAAAGTTGATAAAATTGAAACAGTTGGATTTTCAATGAAAGGAAAAAGTAAAAAATTAAAATCAAGTTTAAATTGTCAAAACTTAATTTTATATTTTTTAATATTTTTTATTTCAATCGTAAAATGAAAAATAATTTATATTTTATTTAGGTAATTGTAATTTCAATCATTTTTATTCTTATTTTGAAATATGTCATTTTAAAGGATACATAAAATCATTTTTTCATTATTTTTTTTTTCTTTTTTAATATTTTTAATATTTTTGATAAAATAGAATAACAAAATAAATAGAATTTTCCAATGTTCATGTGAGAAGGATTTTCTTTGAAATTACTTTCAATTTCCTATTTTCAAAAAAATTAAACAAATATTATTAAATACACTTCCAATTTGTATAATGAATCCTTTTACTTTATAATATACATGCAAATTTAATTCATTTTCATTCATTTTTTCACAAATTTTATAAATTCTTTTTGTCAAAATGAAAAAATTATAGTTTCTCAACACTGTTCTACAATTCTTTAAAAATCCAAATAACAATTCATTTTCAACTTTAAGTTCTTTGTGTAGAGTTGACAGTAATTCCACTCTTTCTTTTTGTGATGACTTGTTCATTGATTTTCAGGATTTAATAACGAATTTGATTGGATAAAATATTTATTGTTTTAATTTCTTTTGTCTTCTTCTACCATAAACATCAATTGGTCTAGAATGAGATATTTGATTTGAATCATCATCACTTTCATAATCTTTTGATTTCAAAGATTCATCAATTGATTCAATTGGAGGTAAATCATTTTTTTTTAAAGATTGTAAAACGTAATCTAATTCAGGTAAAGGACCATCATAAGTTGGTAAAACAGATAATAAATATTGAACAGAATCTGGAATATAGTCATCTTTTTTTGATTTTGAAATTAATTTTCTTGGTTCAATAGGTTTATAATTTGAAGTATCAGGTTTAACAAAATTTAAATTTTTTGGTAAAAGATTTTCAATTTTTAAATTATTTTCAATATTTTCTAAAGGATATAAATCATGAAATTTGAATCTATTATTTAAAAGTTGAAAATCAGATATTTCCAATTCTGGATATATTTCAATTCTTCTTTTGATAACATTTGAAATGGATTCTAAATTACCATTTTCATATTCAAAATCTAAGAATTCATTCCAAATTTCTAAACCTTTTTCTTTTGGTATTGCTGCAATTACTCTTTCAAATAATACTCTAATATTATCTTTATCATTTTGATGTTGAAGAAATTTTAAATATTCCATTACATACTAGTACTATAGTTAATATTCATTTTTCATTTTTACTTTTGGTTCTGTAATATATTTTTTTAAACCAATTTCAAATACTTTTCTTGCAACAATTAAATCATTATTTTGTGACCATTCCATTAATGCTGATGCAATATAAATATGATAAGTACATTCATTTGATTTTCTTGCTTGCATAAATATATTTCTTGCAGGATTACTTCCCTTTTTATTATCATTTAAAAAGAATAAAATATACTTCTGTTCTTCTTAAAAAGTTTTGATATTGAATAAAAGATAATGAATCCTTTCTATTTTGAATTAATCTTTCAAATATTTCTTTAGATTTTTCTAAATTCTTTCTTGTTTCTTCAAATTGAGAATATGCTAAATGTAATAATAAATTATCAGGTAATGATTGAATTGATTTTTCAAATATTTCTGCAGCATCATTTAATAAATTGTTTTTTAAATAAAATTGTGCAAAATTATACCAAATTTCAGTAGAATGATAAAAATTTAATAAACTAAAAATAGATTTTAAAATGAATTGATTGGATAAATAATACCATTGTGAAAATGTGAATGATACATTTTTAAATACATCTGATTGATTTAATTTTTGAGTATTTCTTTCTTCAAAATCAATTAATTTTTGCCAAATTTGTTTTTGTTCTTCTTCTTTTAGTGTACCTTTTGATGGAGTAGATAACATATTTATTAATAAACCTTCTCTTAATATTTTCTTTTCTTTTAATTTTGAAACAGATGATTTATATTTTATTAAATTCTCTGCAATTAATGTTTTAGCTAATGTTGGTGATATTTCATTTTCAAATGATTCATATTCATGCCAAATTTGATCAATACCATTCATACAATTTGAAATAGCTCTTTGATATAATGATCTTAATTTTATCATCATTTTAGATTCATCAAATTGATTTGTTATTTGTTGATTCTTTAAAAAGTTTAAATAATCAATCCAAATTGGTGTTGAATTAATATCTAATCCAACTTTATCAATTGCAAATTCAAAAGCTTTTTCAATTTCATCTTTATTTTCTTCTTTATCATTTGAACTTTTAACATAATTTAAATAATATTGCCATAATTCAACATTTAAATTATTTAATAAACATCTATCAAAGATTTCAACTCCTTCTTTTATATGTCCTGTTTCAATTTCATGTTGTGCATATATCTTCCAATATCTACTCTATTTATATATATTAATCACTTTGAATTAAATATTATTTTACTGCTGTTGGAAATAGTTTTAAAAATCTTTCATAAGTAACTCTTGCTTCTTCAATATGAATATTCTTTAATTCACTCATTATAATCTAATATATTAAATTAAATTCATTATATTACAATCCAAGACTCTGTATCATATTTATCTTTTTCAACATTTTCTTCTGCTTTTTCTATTTTTTTACTTCGTTTTAAAGATGACTTTTCTTCTTCTTCTTCTTCTTCTTCTACAACTTCTTCAACTTCATCTTCTTCATCTTCTTGGTTCAATTCTTCTTTTATATTTTCTTTTATATTTTCTTCTTCGTTACTCATTTTTTTTTTTGAAATTCCAACCAATTAAATTAGAGATTTAAAAAATATAAAAATTTATTATTATGGATTTCTTTGAATTGTATAATTCTTTTTTGGTTTATTTTCAGATATTTCAATATTTTCATTTCTAAATAAATTTGGAGATATTTCTGCAAGCCATTCAGTTTCAATTGAACAAATATCTTTTCAAAAGAGAATAAATATTCAATAAATAATGATTTACCTCTAATATATAATTTTGAAGTTTCAACTAAATATTAAATGAATGATATATGGATTACCAATTGAAGTAAATATTATAGTTTTTGGAAGAGGATCAGGTATAATTGAAGAAGGATGAATTCTAACTTCTAAATGATGAAATAATGTTTTATAAACTCTTTTCTTTCCAATTCTTGTTGCAGAATTTAAAAAGAAACCACTAGCTAATGCTTTTCTAATATTTAACATATCATCATTATTTCCCTTTGAAGATTCAATTGGTACATTTAATTTAATTAAAAGATCTTTTAATTGTTTTCTAATTAACATTACCTTTTTCATTGATTTTGACTTTTAGGATAATTAGAATAATAGATTCTTTACATTAATAAAATTATTCCAACACCAATTTGAATCACCTTTTACTTTCTTATATTCATCATATACTTTTAATAATGATATTAAATCACCATAAATGGATGAGAATTTCATTTTTGATTTATCAGATTCTTCTCTTTTATTTTGTGGTGAAAAGAATATTGATTCAACAGATAACATTGAAATAATAGTTAATATCTCTTCAGTACATTTAAATTCACTTGATTTTAAAAGTACAGAACTAAACATTGGTGGTAATGGAAATTCTGCTAATTTTTTACCAAATTTTGTAAGTTTAAATGTATTCAATTCTAATGCATCTATATTATTATTTAATAATTTATTTTTTTTTTTTTTTTACTCAATGCTATTTAATATTAATGTTTTATAAATATCTTACAAACTAATAATTCAAATGATTTAATTACTAATTATTATTTTTTAATATTTGTTTTCCTTTACATGATTTCTTTGATGGTTTATCAATAAAATCAAATTCTAAAATATCATCAATTCCAATAGATTTCATTTGTAATACTACTTCAGATAAATTACATCTTTGTATTTCTGGTATTGGATATTCAATCATTTCATTTTCATAAAAATCTTCAGTATCTTTTTTCAAAAATTAAATAATGATTCTCTTACATAATCTAAAACATTTTCCAGATTGTTCTCTTCCTGCTCTTCCTGATCTTTGCCATGAATTTGCTTTGGCAGTTTGTGTAATTTTTAAAGATTCTAAACCATTCATTGGATTATAATCTCTAAGTTTAACAAAACCACAATCAATAACAAATTTAACTATTTTTTTAATTATATTTTATAATGATTACTTCCTGAAATGGTAATAGATGTTTCTGCAATATTTGTAGCCAATACTATTTTTCTACAACCAATTGGTGTTTTTTCAAACACTTCCATTTGTTTTTCAGATGGTAAATTTGAAAATATTGGACAAATAATTAATTTATCAACTTCACTTGGAAGTAATTTTGATTTTTCTTCTAAAATATTTGCAATAGATTCAATTTCTTCTTGACCAGTTAAAAATACTAAAATATCTCCTTCTTTTTCATCTAAATGTGTTTGTAAACATGTAATAACAGTGGAATCAATATAATCATTTTGTGGTTCATCTGTATAATATATTTCAACTGGAAATTGTCTACCTTTGACATGAAATATTTTAGCACTATTTCAGATAAATATTTAAAAATAAAAATACTTGAAGAATTTTGCAAATATATCTTCTTGTAATGTTGCAGACATAATTATTACTTTTAAATCTTTTCTTTTTTTTTGAATTGATTTAACAATTCCAAATAATATATCTGTATTAATTGTTCTTTCATGTGATTCGTCCAATATAATATATTCGTATCTAATAAAAATAAATATATAAATGATTTAAACTGTTTTAATAATGGATCTATTTGTGCTTCTCTGATAATCATACCATCAGTAGCATATTTTATTTTTGTTTCTTTATAATTGGTAACATCTTCAAATCTAATAGAATAACCAACTAATTTACCAATTTCACTATTCATTTCTTTTGCCACTCTTTGACTTAAAGTTATAGCAGCTACTCTCCTTGGTTGAGTAATTAATATTTTCTTTTTTGGTTTTAAATAATTATAGATAAATTGAGGTATTTGTGTTCTATTTTAAAAATATAAATATATTAAGATATATACGTTCTTATTAAATTATTTTAAATTATTATTATTTAATTATTTACTTTCCAGAACCTGTTTCACCAACAAGAACCAATGAAGTATTATTCTTTATTTCATTGATGATTTCATTCTTTACTAGATGTATTGGTAATAATTCATTATCAAACTTCATTTTTTTTTCTTCACTGTTGTTATTTGTTGATTTAAAACTTCTTTTCATTTATCTGTCCAATTTTTTTTGTTAATTCAATTTCAACCAATCAAACTGATGAAAAGACACACAAATGACCATGAAGAAGTAATCCTTTGTAAAAAATTAAGATTCAATTTAGATACCAAATGTATTTGGTTTTTTAAAAATACTCACCGATGAAAGACATCCTGCAATTATGAGGTAATATCAAAGTCCTTTCTTTTTTATTATTTAAAAAAAGTATTACTTATTTTTCATTTTTTGGTTTGTTAGCAACTTCAATTTTGATATTCTTTTTACCATTTATTGATAATAGATTTGGTATTGGATTATTAGTTTTATCATTTTTATTATTCATTTTATTACAATATTTTATTAGAATAATAGAAAAAGAAAAAGAAAAAATGGAAGAATAATATATTTTTTATCCACAACATCCTTTTTTTGGTTGTTGTTCATCTTCAGGTACAATACTTTTACCTGGATCTACAACTTTTGCACCTGTATTATCATCATTGGATGTTTTAACTGTATTTGTGCTACATTTTTTATGAATTTCTTGTAAAACTGTTGTAAATGCTTCTTCTACATTTGTTGAATCCAAAGCTGAGGTTTCAACGAAAAATAGTTTATTTGCTGTTGCAAACTCTCTTGCTTCATCAGTTGAAACAGCTCTTAAATGTGTCAAATCAGATTTATTTCCAATTAAAATAATAACTATATCTTCAACAGCATGTTCTTGTAATTCTTTAAACCATTTCTCACAGTTTTCAAAAGTTGGTCTTTTTGAAATATCATATACTAATAAGGCTCCAACAGCACCACGATAATATGCTGAAGTAATAGCTCTATATCTTTCTTGACCAGCAGTATCTAATAAAATAAATAAAAATGAAAAAAAAAATATAAACCCCAAACTAAAAAAAAAAAAGAATATCAATTATATTTTTAATTGATTTACCTTGTGCTTTAACTGTAGAATCTTCTATTTTTAAAGTACGTGTAGCAAATTCTACACCAATAGTACTTTTTGATTCAAGATTAAACTCATTTCGAGTAAAACTTTTTTGAAATTAAAAATAAATAAATATTTTGTACCGAGTTAAGAGATTAGATTTTCCGACACCAGAATCTCCAATAAGAACACACTTAAAAAGAAAGTCACAATCGTTTTCTCCGTCCATTCTCTTCTATTTTTTACAAAATCAGTTTAATTGGTTGAATGAATTTGTCCAATAAAAAACTCTGACAGCAAATTCAATGAATAGTATTTTATTCACCAAAATGATATTCAAAACAAATAGAATTAGAAATAAAATGAAGTCAATAGTAATCCTTCAAATTATTCTTTTAATTCCATGATATCCCCACAGTAGAATGAATTCATCTAAAAATGAGCAAGACATATCATATTACAATGTTCAAATTAAAGGAATTGAAAATATTAATGCAATATAAATGAATTTATTTTTTTTTTCTATTTTTTAGTTCAATTAACCAAGGAGGTTGATCATTTTTTTCCACTTGTTTCATTTCTACTTTATTTATTGATAATTTTTGTTTTGGTGGTGGTATTGATTTCTTTGGAATATTTTTGATTTGTGGATCACTTACAATATTTGAATCTATTGGTTTTAAAAATTTCTTCACTTTTTTCATTATATATTTTAATATTTTTGGATTTTTCATTTCTTCTTTTGACAAACCTGCTTTTTCAAATATTTCAATCCATTCATTTGGTATTTCATGTTCACCAAATAATTCAAATATTTCATCTTTTTCTTTATTTTCATTTCTAGGTAATCTTTTTAAAGATCTTCTTTTTGATATTCTAATAACTATAGTTTTATTATTTAATTGTGTAATTTTCAATTTCTCTTTATTCAATATTTCTTTTAACTTTTTAAATATTATTTAATAAACATTTAAATTACTGATTCAATATCTTGAACATAAGATAAAATATTATCTTCATAAGATTTTCTATTATATTTTTCCATAAATTCATCAATTTCATTTGGTGCATCAATGTCAAGTATATCTTCATTTTTGATAATTTCATTTTCTGATATAATTTGAATATAATTTGAAGGAAAGAATCCAACTGAATCACTCTTATATTTTAAATGACCATACCACCTATATATTTAATATCATCTTCTTCTAGATTACCATCCACTTTCAAAATCTTTATCTAAAACAAATATTTCTTTATCTTTTATTAATTCAATTTCTTCTTCATCATTAGTTTTATAATTATAATTTATTTTATAAATTTCATCTTTTCTATTAATTTCAAATTTAATTTCTTTTGAAACTACATATTTTCTTAAATCAAGAAATATTTCAATGAATAAATTATTCTTTTTTTATTTAAATTATTTTTAATTTTACACAAAACTCACTCTTTAAAATGGAAAACAAATAATTATGTAACATGATTTCTCTTTTTAAAGAATAATCAAGATGACCATGAAATATTTGTGTAGGAAAATTGATTTTTTCATAAAAACTGTTTCCTAAATTTGAAATTAAGTTAGCATGTAATTGACAAAAGTCAAAGTATCTTTTTTTAATGGTCCAAGTTTGATTTGAGTTTTTACAATTTATCCAATATTCCACAAAATATGTTTTCGTTTCTTTGTTATTCAAAATTTCAAAGTGATCTATATTTACAATTACTAAAGGATTTTCTTTTTCTGTTTTTGTTCCTTTTCGTTTTCTCATAATATCTCTTGACTAACTAGAAGTATGATGATTGGTTGAAAAGACTAAAATTTATTTAAGCATAATAAGAAGGAGATATTAACAAATCATTCAATTTTTCTAATTGATCTAATGAAAATGATTCTTTATGAATGTGCCATTGATCAAAATGATTTTTTCTAAAATCTGAAAAAGTCTTACGAACTGTTCATAAATATTAGAAGTAACAAAGTTCAAAATTACCAATTTCGATATATTCTTTTTTATTTGAAAATGATGATAATTCAACTAAAATATTTGGTAAAAAAGATGGTATTTCATATGGAAATGCTTTAATAATTGAAATATAACCAAATATACCACATTTCACTTTTTTTTTATCTTTTTTTTGATGAATTGAATTTTCAAATAATTTCTAAAATGAATAATTTAGAATAATTACAAATATTTTACAATAAATTTAAAAATTAATTTTGAAGTTGAAAATTTAAAGAATCCAGCCAAAGTATCAGATGTTAATTCTCTTACTTCTAATTGATTATCATTAAATAAATGAATTAAAATATTAAATATTTTTTCTTCTTCAATTTTTAAATAAAATTGTTGTTGATATCCAAATATTTGTAAGAATTGTAAAATAGTAATTTTAATTTTCCATTGATCATTTTCTTTTAAAATTTGAATTAAAAAATTTAAAATATCTTTTGATATCTTTTTTGAGAATGGATAAATTGCAATCATATAAATAGTTCCTCTTACTAAATTTTGAATTTCTTCATCTGAATTTTCTTGAATAATGATTAACATTTTTAAAAATTGAATTGGTTGAATTGAATTATAAAATGGAACATGTGATGAAAATAATCCAAAAATGAAACTTAAAATAGTTCTACTAAATGATTTAAAACTTTCATTTTCAATTAAATTTTTATCTTGTTTTAAATATTTTTCAAATTTTGAAAATACAAGTATTAAAAATTCATCACATAAAATGGAATTGGAAGATATATTATTTGATTTCCAAAAGGATTTAAAAATCTAGTCATATTATTAATAAGATATATAATGACTTACAACTGAAAAGAATGATGAAATAGATTCTCTTATTTGTTCATAAGGATGATCTAAATAATTTGTTAATTTTTTTAAAATTAAATTTTTTAAATTTGGATCTCTCCAATATATTGCATTGGTATAACTATAAAGATATTTTAAATATTTTGATTCTGATGTTTCATTTAATGATAAATGTTCAAATTTTGAATATAATAAATCTCTTAACCATTTTACTCTTCTTGGATCTTTATCTGATAAAATGAATTCAATACATTCACACCATTCATCAATACAATTTAATGTACTATTTTCTAATCCATTTTCAAATATTTCAATTAAATATGGAATATTTTCTTTTTGTAATTTAATTGGCCAATGTTTCATTCCTCTAATAACACCACTTAAATATTCAGATATAGTTGAAACATATGATATTTCTTCTCTTATTCCACTACCAAAATGTTTCATACAATTATTAATTTCATCTTTACAAATTAAAATAAAATCATTTTGTAATATTTGTGTAAATCCTTTAAATAATTGTGCCATCGTTTCACTAAATGATTCTTCACGTAAATTTATTAAATTAAACCAATTTGAAATAAATTCTTTGTTTATATTATTACTCAAGAACTCTTTTAATTCAATTGAATCTTTGGAGAATTCAATATCTTTTTTGTAATCATAAAATTTTAATTTATTTTTTGTTTTATTAAATCCATAATAATCTAATATTTTTAATATTTTAACTTTTCTTTACTTTTATCATAAAATATTTCAACATCTTGTTTTTCATTGGATAATAATTCATCCCATTTAATTTCATTTTTTATTTCTAAATAAACAGTTGGTTGAATTGGTTTATATTGTTGAAATATTAAATTTAAACCTTCAATTGAAAGAATTCTAATTTTATCAATATCATTGGTTAAATTATTTAAAAACCATTTAATACCCGAAATAGGATATTTAATATTATCCGATCTAATTAATAGAATCAAAAATGAACCAATAATTGATTGATATTTCCAATGTAAATTTGATTCATTTTTTTCAATTTTAATTAAATTTTCAATAAATTTTTGATAATCTAATTTTTCATTTTCATTTTTAATTTTTAATTGATAAGTATGATTAAATAAACTATCATGTAATTCCATTATTCTATCTTGAATAGTTTGTTTTGTAACAAAATATGTTTTTGAAATACAATTCATAATTTGAAATAAACTCTTCCAATTTGATATTATATTTTTTGATATTTGTCTTTCTAAAATATAAATTGCACCTGTCCTTTTTTCATCTTCAATATTTTCATCATTTATTAATGATATTAAATTTGGTAAGAATTGAAATGTTACTTTTGTCGAAAATCTTTTTAAACAAATTTCTAAAATATTTTGAGATTTCTTTCTAATTTTAGAATAAGTTGATAAAGATAATTGAATTAATTTTTGTAATAAACATTCATGTAATTTAGTATATTCAATTGAATCTAAATGTAATATAATTCTATTAAAATAATCTAAATTAACTCTTCTAACTAACATGTATCTTCAAAAATTAGTATTAAATTATTTTAAATTTTATATTTTACCTAGGATATTTACCTCTATTATCAAGACATGATTTAAAATTATGTGCTTTAACATATTGATATCCACTCTTTTCTTTTAAATATGATAATTTATCAATTCCACCACGAATACAAAATATTGAATATATTAATTTTGGTATAATAGTTAATAAATCAATAAATTCATTTTTATTTGATTTTAAAATACCATCTAATAAATTGTTAATTAAAATTGAAATATTTTCAAATGAATATTTATCATTTCCAATTTCTAAATAGTTGGTTGATTTAAAAAATAAAGTAACATTAGAATTATTAATTCTAAAAATAGATTAGAATGATTATTATTTTACTTTGACATATTTGGTATAATATCAGATTTAATTTCATTTAATAATGAACTACCACCAACTAAAATATAATATACATTCTTTAAATGATTCTTAATTTCTTGATTTGAATATTTTAAATTTTTAACTTGTTCATTCTTTAAATCTAATGTATATTCTTCAATTATTTTAAATATCTTTGATAAATATTCATTTATTAATTCATTTGAGAATGTTATTTCTTCTTTATTTGGAATATGCCAATCTATTTTTAATTCATTTAAATTTTGATATTCTCCCCAATATTCATTTTTATTCATTTTATTATCATTCCAAATATCTGGATTTAATGATCTAAAATCTTGAGAATAATAAAATGTAAAGTTTCTTAAAATCTAATTTGAATATTAAAATTATATTTATATTTTTACATTTTTTAATAATTTTCCAGATTCTTTTGATATTTTCTTTTCTTTTGAAAATAATGTTAAATTCAAAATCATTTTTAATTCATTTCTATAATCATTATTAGTCAATTAATCCTTACTTATAATTTAAAAGTGTTGAATTAGTTCTATAAACTACTTGACCTAAAATATGAAGATAATAAACAATTTCATTCAAAGTTAAATCTTTTAAACTTTCATTTTTTTTATCAATTAAATTATCAAATAACATTGGAATAAAATAGGATAATCCTATTTTTGGATTGGAAAAACATATTGAATTACATAAATGACCAATCTAAAAGTATTAATGAATGTTAATCTTTTTACATTTTTTAAAGCATTAATTGAAAATTGATTGGAAATAAAATTAAATACTTTTTTTAAACAAATTAAATAAAGAGAAGGTGAAAGTTGATTAAAAAATAAATCAAAAAAACCCCAAAAAACATTACTCGGTATAGTTTCAGAATCTAAATTATTTTCTTTATCTTTTTCTAAATTTTGATTTGATAAAATAGTAAACATTTTATCAAGTAAACAAGTACACCAATCTTCAAAAAAATTTGGATCAAAATATTCATCCAAATTATTTTGTTCATTTATACTTGAACTACTATTAGTTTGATTTACATTATTTAAATTAATGGTAACTAATAAAGCAGTATAAAATTTAATAGATGACCATGTCTTTTTTAAATCATTTACATCAATACCTGGTATTGTTAAATTCATTAAATCTTGTAAATATTTCTTTCCATTTGAGAATATTGATTTATTTAATAATGGAAATATTACAATTGATAAAGTTTCAAGTGCAACTGTAGTTTGATGAGTTTCTGTTAATGTTTGTAATGCAAACATACATTTTTCAATTAAAGGTGGAATAACAAAATCAGGACAAATATAGGTTAATTGTTTAATTGAATGATTTGCACATAATGTCATTTGTGATGTTTTTGAATACATTGCAGTAAATGTAATTGGTAATATTATTTCAACAAATTCTTTACACATTTCATCTGTAATTCTTGAATGTTTTGGTATAATTTTAAAAGTTGTATCATTGTTTTCTTTTTTAAGTCTTTTTGCAAATCTTGTGCACAAAATTAATAAAAAATCACCTAAAATTCCAGTCCAATTACCTTCATTTGAAGGATGAAAATATGAATCAATAGATTTAATTAATTTTTTTAAATAATCTAAAGTATTATTTTCAGGTGATATCATCCAAATTATTAATTTTGAAACTTGTATCATTAATAAATTCTTTAAAAAATAGTTTTAAAAATGATTATTTCTATTTACTTTGGAATATTCAAATGAACCAAAAATATTACACTCTTCATTAGGATATTCATCATAAACTAGTTAAGTTAATAAAAATGAAAAGTACTTGAAGGTGCATTTCCAATTGGAACATCAAAAAATTTTAAAAATTTGGCAAATAAGTTATCTGAATATAATTCCCATTTAATTTTACCAATATTTTCTTCAGCAAAATTTGAGAAAAGTGAAACAAATCCTTAAATGACTTAAGTACTTCTTTTTTTGTTACCTAAATCATAAGTTGGATATAAACCAACTAAATTCCAAATATTTAAAAATTCATCAATTAATTCAAAATTAAGTAATTTTGGTGGAACAAATAAACATAAAAACCCTTGTGCTTTAAATAAAAGATGGTCATGAATGCATAATTCTGGTTTTAATCTTTCAAATATTTCAAGTGCACTGTCTTCTGAAAAATATCTGTTAATCTTTTTTATCATATTAACTATTGTTGTTCCATGACTATAAACATTTTTAAGTATAAAATTATAAATACTCTTTTGGTGTATAAACATTTTTTCGAAATTTTGTGAAATAATTTTGTTCAACAATATTCATTAATGGTTTCCAATCTAAAACTAAGTCAAGTTTTTCATTTTTTCTAAAGAATGAAAACTATGAAAAACTTTACTTGATAAGTTGTGTTATAATCTTTGCACATTTTGTTTGTATCATAAAATCAACTTCAGGATCAATAAGAATTAAATAAATCAATTTAATCAATTCAGATGTTTCTTCTAAATTAATTTTATACTTTGAGTCTTCAAATCTTTGAATTAAATAAAAAACATCAACTAATTTTTCAAAATCCTTATTTTCAGCGCACCATTTTAATTCTTTGAATATTTCTTGTTTCCAAGTTTTATATTCATCTTCCATATTCAAATTTACATCTGATGGAAGAAATTTTTTATATTTTTGGATTTCCAATTCTAAGAATATTTTGAATAAAAACGAATTCAAATTGTATACCATCAATAAAACCATCTTCTTCGATTAATATTTCGTCAGACTTGAGTTTTTTCTTTGGAAATTGCTCTTCCGTCTCATCTCCAAAGTCACCGCCAACTTTTCTCTTCATGACCAATCAAATTTCCTGTAGAAACCAAAAATTGTTTTATGATTTTTTTTTTTTTTAAATTTGAAAAAAATATGAAAAAAAAAATTCAAATATTTTGTCCATGGAAATGTCAATTTTTGTTTTTGCACAGAAAAGCTGAATTAGAAGCAAAATGGACCAATGAGGAGTTTTTCCGTGGACCAATAAGAGCCGACTTTGAAGTTAGATTTTTTGTTTAGAACAGAAAAGTTAAGATGGCAAACATATTGTGCTGGTTGACTAACACTATCGCTTGGTATTCATTCTTAGCAACACTTATTATCTCCGTTTGTGTGGCACTCTTTCTTTACTGGTACTGGAAAATCAGAAGCTTTGCAGGTAATCAAATATTATTTTGTATTAATAAACTTGACAGGAAACGTTGAAGAATTCTTTGTAATTAAAGATAATGAATTAAAAGCACAATGGGCTGGAAAAAAAGTTCCAATTTCATATTTACACGAAGCTTTCTTTGCTGGTAAAATTGATCGTAAAGACAATATCCCTCTTTTAGAAATCTTAGAAAAAAGAGAACAATATTCAAGTTACACAATTACACCAGAACACGCGAAATTTTTCTTCAAACATGTTGTTCCTGAATTTTTAATTCACTCAGCATCACAAGATAGAGCTCAAGTTACAGACCATTATGACAGAGGAAATGACTTTTTTGAATACTTTTTAGGAGAAACTATGATTTATACTTCAGGTTTATTCAAAGATAAAAATGATTCATTAGAAGAAGCACAAAAAAATAAATTAGACAACATCTGTGACAAACTTCACATCAAAGAAGGAGAAACTTTATTAGATATTGGATGTGGTTGGGGTACATTAACACGTCATGCTGCTAAACACTATAAAGCTAAAGCTACTGGTGTTACTATTTCAAAAGAACAACTTGCATATCACAAAAAAAAATGTGAAGAAGATAAAGTTGAAGGTGCTGAACTTCTTTTAATGGACTACAGAGAAATTCCACAAAAAAAATACGACAAGATTTCATGTGTTGAAATGTCAGAACATGTTGGTATTCTTAAATATCGTGCATTCATGAAACAAGTACACGAATTATTAGAAGATGATGGTTTATTCTATCTTCAAATTGCTGGACTTAGAATGACAACACATATTGAAGATATTATTTGGGGATTTTTCATGGACAAATATATCTTCCCTGGTGCTGATGCTTCATTACCTTTAACTTTCCCAATTTCACAATTAGAAAGAGCTGGATTTGAAGTACAAAGTGTTAAAACTATTGGAATTCATTATTCAATCACAATCAACAGATGGTATGACAACTGGGTTAGCAACAGAGAAAAAATCGTTTCAAACCCAAGATATGGTGAAAAATGGTACAGAATTTGGGAATGGTTTTTGGCTTGGTCAACAATCATTGCTAGACAAGGTAACTCAACATGTTATCAAATTATTGCTCACAAAAACCGCAATGAATTTCCACGTGATCAATGGGTATCAAATACATGGATCTAAATTTATAAATTTTAATGTTTTCAAAAATAATTTTGTTTTTTTTTTCTAAATGGAAAAACAACCAATAAAAATGTTGCACGTTGTATTTTTACCACCAATCACTTAAATTATGAATCCAATAAGTACAACAGAAACCACTGCAACAAAAGCTGTAGCAGATGTAAATTGGAATTTATTATTTCAAATTGATCAATGGTATATTAACCAAGAAGTATTAACACAACACTGGCAATCTTTATTAATTTCTTTTGGTGTTGTCTTTATTTGTTTCATTATTTTCATTATCGGTCAAAAAATGGGTATTAACACACAATTTTGGAAAGGAATGAAATTTTCAAAATATTCAATTTTCAATTCACCTCATTTTAACTTATTTTGGTCCATATTTTATTTTCCTTTGGCAATTGGTTCTTGGTTAATTTGGATCAATACAGAAGAAAAATGGTCAAATTCAATGACAATATATTTTGCACATCTTGCAGTCAATGCTCTCTTCTCAAGTAAGAAATTGTCTTTTTTTCTAAAAGTATAATTAGCATCACTTTGGTGGAGTCAAGATCTTTCATTAGCATTGTTAAACCTTTTAATTTTACTTGGTGTTGCAATGTTCACAACAAATCAATTTTCTTTCACTTTACCTTTTGCATCATTGATTAATACACCTTATTTATTTTGGTTATTATATCTATTTATTGATTTTTGTTATGTATGGTGGATTAATGAAGGAAAAGAAGCTATGGCTATGGTAAAAGGAAATGCAGGTGGTGTTATTAAAAAGAAAACAGCTGCTATGCCAGATGAACTAAAAGAAAAATTAAGAACCAAAGTATTAAACAATAAAATTAAAAAAAATAAATAAATATTTCATCATGTGGTGGACACATTATTTGTCAAAACATTTCTTTGAAATTTCCACCAATCATTTTTTTTTTTAACTTCACAAAAACAAGAAGAAGATGGTATTGTTTGGTGATAAAAAACATAAGTTAAAGTAAATGGAGATGAATAATACTAATATATTCTAAAGAGATATATTGAAGAAAATAGACTATATGGAAGATGATATGTGTTCAAATGAAATGAATACATATTATCAATGTATGAAATCAAATAATTACGAAAATTTAAAATGTATTGGATATTATGCAAGGTTAAATGGTAATTTTTGAATATTTATTTAAAAAAAATAAAGTTTGTTGGGAAAAAGAAAAACGTCAAATTTTGAAACAAAGAAAAGAGTTTTCATCCTTGGGATATAAATTTTCTAAAATAGCAAAGATTGTTAATCCAAAATTAAGAAAATAAAGTTTATATTTTTCAAGATCAATTTTAAATTCTTATTTGAACTAAAGTTTCAATTTCATAATTTTATTTTCCAAATTATTCAAATTTGAAAAATAAATCATTTTTTTTGAACTTGAATATTCTTTTAGAATGTTTAATAAATTCTTTTTATTTTGTTTTTTTGATACTTTAAACAATAGATTTAATTTTAATTTTTCATTTTTTAATATTGGATATTTCTGGATTAAAGATTTAATATACATGTAATTATTGATTATTTCATTGTTTGATATAATGATAGATATTGATATTTGAATATCATACTTTAAAATTTGTTTCATTTTTTCGATTTCATTCTCTTCTTTTAATATAAAAAAGATTGTCATGGTTTCATTTTTTATTTGGTTCAACTTAAAATTACCTTGAAATTTTGAATATAATTCATTTGCATTTGGTAATATCGAAAAATATTTATATCTTTTAACTCCAAATATTTTTTTATGAGGATGAAGAGTAAACGTTGTATATTTGTTATTCTTGTGATAATGAAAGAAGAATAAATTAAATAGAAGAAATAATATTGACCCTAAACCACTTAGAATTAATAGTATTTTGAATGAATTCATTATTCTATGCTCTTTGGGGTTGTTAATTATTTTATCCAACCAATTGGTTGGTTAGAATCATCCAATGGAATCACAAACCCAAAAAATAGAAGAGGAACAAAAAGTAGAAAACAATTCATGGAACAACATTGATTTATTTCTGAATTTTTTCAAGAATATACCACAAATACCGAAATTACTTTTGATAGTGTCTTTAGTTTTGTATTTATTGTCAAAAATAATTGATGGAATATTTCCTCCATTGATATTAGGAAACTATACTGAATTCTATTCAATGAATTATTTTTCATTTTCAATTAAATAGTAAAATAGTATTTTTAAACAATCTAAGTTCATTAGGTTAATAATAACTTTTAATTTAACTTTCTTTTTTTGAACAGGTAAATTATATATTTGGAATTTTATGACTTGTTATTTTTTTGAATCAAATTTATTTTCAATAATATTTGGTGGAATTTCAATTATTTATTTTGGTAAACTGTAAGTGTGTCTTATACTTTATAATAACTTATATTTAGAGTAGCAAGTTTAAAATGGAGTAATCGTGAGTTTATATATTTTATAATATTTGTTCAATTCTTTTCATATTTTAATTCTATTTTAATTAATATTTTTATTGGTAGATGGATTGATGATTATGTAAGTATCTATTTTTACATTTATTGATAAAGTATTATAATTTAAGATTTAATGGAATGATATCACTTCATATTGCATTTACTTTAATTTTAAAAAGAGAAAATAATAATGTATTTTCCACTAATTCAATTTATGGAAGAGTAAAGATATTATATTTCAATTTTAAATTCATTTAGAATTTTCATTTATTTTCAATTTTATTTAATTTTATGTATGTAATTATTATTTCAAAAGAATATACTCAAATATTATTATCATTATTTGGAATATCATTTGGTATAAAATATTTTATTTTTTTAAAAGAAAGGTTGGATATTTTTAAGATTTTATATTAAAAATGATGATGGTACTATTGGATTTAAAGAAGGTAATCTATTTAATACCTTCATTTTATTGGTTTAGATTCATTTTCATTTTCATCATTTTTCCCTTCCAATATTTCGTAACTTTTTCTTTTCTTTTAACTAAAAAAAAGAGTATGGATTGATATTATTATATCTTCACCAATTTATTTAGTTCTAAATCAAATTGGAATATTAACAATAAGAAAATCAGAAATGATAATTAAAATTGAAAATGAAGAAAATATTTCTATTTTAGGTTCAAGTAATGAAACTGCAAAAAAGAGAAGAGAATTTGCTAACTCTGAAATTGATTCAAAATTAGCATTAACTGAAGAAAAAGTTGAAAATGTGTCTGAAATAATTTAATATTATTTTTCGTCAATTAAATTTTGATATTTTGAAAGATGACTTATAAATCTCTTTTCTGACATTAATACTTTAAATATTTCAATATTCTTTAATTCTTTATCTTTTAACTTTGTATCTATAAATTTATGAAATATTTCATTTTTTAAATATTTTGAATAAAAGTTCTTTCCAAAAAAAGTAAAAATAATAAACCCAATCAACCTACCACTTCAAAATGAATATTTAAATGATTAAATGAAATTAATATATCATTAAAGAATTGTAATATTATGGTTTTAATTTTTTGATTCTTTGTATTTAATTGATTTAAAATATCATTCAAATGTATTATTGAATTAGAATAATTGAATAAATTTTGAAAAAAAAAATAATTTAAAAATACATTTTTTGAATCAATTAAATGATCATGAAACCATTCATTAAATAATTTAATTAAAAAATATTTTAAAATATGACTTTCATGTTGTTCATTTTCATTTAAAAGTATTGTTTTAAAAATGGAATTAAAATGTAATATGAATTCATTTTTCAATTCTATTTGATATACTGAATTACTTTTTGATAAAAAATAAATAATCTAAAAATAGTTATTTTAAGTATTTTTTTACTTGAATTGATTCCTTTTTATTTTCTAAAGTACCATCATAATCAAATGAATATTTCAAACATTTAAATAAATGTAATGATAATTTTGAATTTAATACAGATAAATCTTCACATATTAATATTCCTAATATATTTGTAATATATTCATTTTGATAAATATCATCCAATAAAATTGAATTCAAATAATTATAAAATTTTTCATTCATTTTGATCATATCTCTTAATTTTATACTTATATTGATGGAAAAATAAAGTAATTTTGTTTGTTTGAATTTGAATATAAATGTTAAAAGATAATATAAATATAAATCATTTTCTTTATACTTTTGGGTTAATAAAATTAAAGTTTCATTAAAATAATGATTATTATTTGTTATTTTCATTTTGTATATTCTTGAAATACATTGAAGTATCATTGCCCACATCTCTCTATTTTCAATTTTATCCAAGTTCATTTTTTTTGAATTGAGAAATATTGATAAAGTACAAGTTAAACTTGTTAAAATTATAATTAATCGCAAGTTATCTTTTAATTTTTCAGAAAAATATTCAAATAGTTGAATGGCTAAATAAAAGTTCAATCCTCTTTCATCTCTCTCAAAGAGTATTAAATTTAATTCATGAATACTTTTAGCATACTCTAATATCAATTCATTTGAACATATTATTTTGTCTCTTTCTCTGTAAATGTTTTCTAAACTTTGAGTGTTTGGTTGTGATTTCATTGGATGATTTCATCAACCAATTATTTTAAAAGTCTCAAATAATAATGAAACAAATTATATTCAGCACAAAAAAAAATAGAAAAATATATCAACAGTATATTCCTGAAGATATATTAGAATCTTGGATGCTTGAAAATAGTAAAACTGATTTAGCCTTGGATTATCCAACACACGTTTCTCAAAAGGGAGGTTACTATCACATAGACTCAACTTTAACTATAAATTTAATTGAAAATTGGAAAAAGAGTACATAATATTTCACCATTCATATTTTTAGGTATTGAAAAAAAGGATGATTTTTTCATGGAAGTAAAATGAAATTCTTCATTTATTCATTAAAAGGAATTCAGACCATCTTTTGGATTTCGATTATTCATAGATCTTGATATTAAATTAGATATTGAAGAGCAGTTTGACATTCAATCAAATTTATGGATTGAAAAAATTCAAATGTTTACAAATCAATTTTTTGGAACTACTGAAAATGTTTGTATTATAACTGAAACACATGGAAGTAATATCATATTAATTTTAATAAAAATGAGATTGGAGTGATAAAAAATGTTTGTCATCGAAATATAAATCAGGGTTCAGAATTTATTTTCCATACATTTTTATTAACAACGAAATTTATAAGTTGTATATGAAGAAATTGTCAAAAGAATTTGAAAATGAGAAATATAAAAATCAACCAAAAGATTGGAAAATGGATGATATATTTGATAATGAAATATGTAATCATGAAAGATCAAGGATGGTTAAGAAAAATGAAATATTAAATATCTATTAGTTTGGTATGAATTTACGTGTTTAATATCAAAAATAGGTAGTTGTAAATGGAGAAGAGGAAATAATTTAAGAAGAGTTTATTCATTTTTTGGATGTAAGAAGAGTATATTACATTTTGAATTAATAATTTTAAAGCTTTTAAAAATGGAAAAGAAATGAAGAAATTTACAAAATATTTGAATGAAAATATGTTTGAATTAATACAATTTACAATGATAAGACTTGATAATTTTAAAGGAAAAAATTATGAAAAAATGAAAGCAAATTTATATCAATTAAATAATTCAAAACATTTAGAAAAAAGAGATATTAATATTTACATAAATCATAATGATTGAATTATTCTGGTTTTTTTATTTTTACATTTTCATAGTCAGAATTCCATTGTTTTTCATATTTCTTTATTCTTTCTGTATCTGATAATTCAAATTTTTCAAACATATTTAACTTTTTGTTGTTCTCTTTTAAACTTTAAACTGATGATAAGTTAGTTACCTATTGCTTTTTGTTCCATTGATTTAATTTCTTCTTCTTTTTCTATTTTCTTTTGCATGTATGATTGAATAATAAATGTACCTCCTAATAATACAAACAGTGACATTGAGGTTTGATTAGCGTATTTAGATTTGAAAAACATTTGAAAGAGAACGAAAAAGAATCTAATTGGTGGATTATTTATAATTTGGTTTAATAAAAACTGCATTTATTATTCATAATACAATTAATAGGTGGTAAAGAACCTATACTATAAACACAAGTTGAACATTTTTTTCGAACTGATTTTTCACATTCTTCAATATCTGGTAACACATGAGAAATTGAAGGTAATTTAATATTTTGTATTTTCTTTGTTTTTTGAATTTTAACTGGATTTGAAATAGTTTGTTCACTACAAAAATTCCAATTAATTTTTGTGTTGGAATCTAATTCTGTTATTTTTTCACTTTCAAGAAAATTAGAATATTTCTAAATTTTTACTTTTTACACTTTTGACATTCATAATTTTTTGAAAAATTCATTCCTTTTTCTTTTAAACATTGTTTATGATCATATTTTGAACCTAAATAAAAAATAAATGAATTGAAACTAAAATACATTTGGAACACTCAACAAGTTCTTCAACATGTTCATCATCAAAATGAAAGTTTGATGGGTATATTTTGAAACAATAAGAACAATAATGCCCTTTTTGAAAATGTAGTCCACCTAAATAAAATAAATTTTTTTTTTTTTGTCTACATTTGTTACAAAGTGTAACTTTCTTTCCTGTTTCTTTCTTCCATCCTTTCCTCCATATAGGAGTTTTTGTGGTTTTACAGTGTTCACAAAAACGAACTTCTTCTGTTTTGTTGCCACTCATCAAAATTTATGAACAGAAAAAACAACCAATCAAATCAACTTGAACCATCCAATTAAAATGGCACCAGAAGAAGAAAAGGAAGAAATATTAATGGATTTTGAAAAAGTAATTAAATTGGATGAGAACAAAATTTTGAAAGAAGGTGATATTTGGAATATAATATCAAAGGAATGGATTGAACAACTCAAACTATTTGGAAATCAAGTTAGAGAAATTGATAATAAGAAATTATTAAAAGATGAAGAATTAAAGAAGGATATTATTGAAGGAAAAGACTATATTTTTATTTCTAATGATCTTTGGAAACAACTTTTTGAAAAATTTGGTGGTAAATATTTAATTTGATAATATTAATTCAAGAAAAGGAGGACCAAATATTGAAAGAAAAGTTATTTTAGAGGGTGAAAAAAAGATTTGTAAAATTGAAACACATTTATGTAAAATCAAAATGATTACAACAAAGAAGGAAAAGATTGATGAAAAAGAAACAATAATATATTTAAGTAAAAAGAGTTTAATTTCAGAAATGAAAGAAATTGGATTAAAATTATTAAATCTAGAAAACAAAGAAATTAGAATATGGAATTTGATTGATCCAAATGAACCAATAATATTAGATACAGAAAAGACAATTGAAGAATCATTAATTCAAGATGGACAACACATTTTATTTGAAACAAAGAATATATTAGATGGAAATTGGATCATAAAAAATGAAAAAAAAAAAAATAATTTTTCAGAGAGTTTTTCACAATTCTTCAAGAAGTTTCCATCATTTTCAACTAATAATACATCAACATTAAAACAAAAAGGAAATGGATTATGTGGATTAAATAATTTAGGAAATACATGTTTTATGAATTCTGCATTACAATGTTTATCAAATACATCAGAATTAACTTTTTATTTTTTAAATGAAAATTATAAACATGATATAAATAAAACAAATCCATTAGGAATGAAAGGTAAATTAGCAATAACCTATGGTGAATTAATTAAAAAAATGTGGAACGGAAATTCATCATCAATTTCACCAACTCAATTCAAATATGTTTTATCACAATTTGCACCTCAATTTAATGGTTATAGACAACATGATTCACAAGAATTATTATCATTTTTATTAGATGGTTTACATGAAGATTTAAATTTAATTACAAAAAAACCATATCTTGAAATTGAAGATGGTGATGGAAATAATGATGAAAAAGTATCAAAATCAACATGGGATTATCATTTACAAAGAAATAAATCAATTATAGTTGATAATTTTCATGGTCAATTAAAAGTAAGTTTAAAAAAATGTTTATAAATTTAAAAGTCAACTTTAATTTGTCCAGATTGTAAAAATATTTCAATTAAATTTGATCCATTTATGTATTTATCTTTACCATTATCTCCAATTCAATTAAAAGAAATGACAGTTTTATATTTAAATGAATATTCAAATGAAAGATTTACAAAGTATACAATTAAGATACCATATGAGTCAAAAATATCAATTTTAAGAAAAGAATTTAAAAAGGTTTTGAATAATGACAATGATGAATTAGTATTTTCAGATATGAATACAAATAGAATTCATTCTATTATGAATGATGATCAAAATATATCAGAAATTAAAAGCAAAGAAAAAATTCTTTGTTTTAAAAAAAATAAAGAATATGAAAAAGTTATGATAAATATTTGTCAAAAGAAGAAAAATGATCTTTGTGGGTAAAAATTGAATCAATATTAAAATATATAAGTATACCAATGATATTATTTGTTGAACAAAAAATGAAAGGAATTGAATTGTATAAAGAAATTAGAAATATTTTTGATAGATTTATTATTAAAGAAGAAGAAGAAGAAGAAGAAGAAGAAACATATTTTAAATTATCAATAGTTTCAAAATTAGCCAATTCATGTGGTAAATGTAAAATAGAATGTAGTGGGTGTGAAATAAAATACACAGATGATGAAATAGAGTTGGAAAATGGAATGAATATTTCAATTAATTGGAATTCAATCCAATATTTCAATCAAAAAGAAGCAATGGTAAATTAAAATGAATCTCTAATTCTTTTAGACTGTGGATATTCATAATTCAGAAACTACATCAAAATCATCTGGAGGAAGATATCATCTCCCACTGAGAGATTGTTTGTTAAAATTCTCAGAAACTGAACAATTAGGTGAAAATGATCCATGGTATGATTGATAACAATTTTTTAACCATTTATATATAGGTATTGTCCAAAATGTAAAGATTTAAAACAAGCATGGAAGAAGTTTGAGATTTATTCACTTCCAAATTTATTAATTATTCATTTAAAAAGATTCATTTTTACGAAAAGATATGGTCAAAAATTGAGCACTTTAGGTAATATCATTCTTTCTTATTCTTATATTGAATAGTTGATTTTCCAATTGAATCATTTGATATGTCAGAATATGTTGTTGGTAATAAAGATAAAAACACAATTTATGATTTATATGCAATATCTGTAAGTTACAAACATATTAATTTTAATATTAACAAGAATCATTCAGGATCTTTGTACTCTGGTCATTATACTGCTGATGCTAAAAATACATTCAATGGAAATTGGTATCATTTTAATGATTCATCAGTTTCTAAAACTAATGTTAATTCTTTAGTTTCATCATCTGCTTATGTTCTTTTTTATCAAAAAAGAAAATGAAAAAGAAATTTGAGTTTTTATTTTTAAATTGAAGTGTTAATAAACTTTAAAAATGTTTGACATTCATTCAAAATTAATTCTTGTTTAAAATCACCAAAATCTAAAGTTATTTGATTTTTAATCAATTTGCTGATTGTAACTTTCTTTAATTGCTTCAATAATTTCTTCCATTCAAATAATCCAATACCAAATTCATTTGGATGTGCTCTTAACAGCATTATCATTTTAGAGTCAAATAATAAATAAAAAGTATTTTCTTCATTTCTTCCATTAAATAATGTCAATTTTTCATGATTGATTTTTGAAATATTTTCAATTTTAATTGCTAATTTTGAATCATTTTCATCAATCAAATCATTATTTATCATTTCAGTATCATCCAATGAAAAGTTTGAATTAAAATTAGTTTCATTTTGTGATTCCTTTTTTAATGATTTATTTTCAATATCTTCATTTTTCATTTTCCATTTTGCAAATAAATCAGAAGAATAATTTTTAATTGTTGAAAATATTGATTCATTTTCTTCATTATTTTTATCATTTTTATCATCATGAACAAATTCAATTTCATTTGTTGAAATATATTTAATACCTATTGATTGTAATTAATATTTAATCATCTTACAACCTTTAAACCCTTCATAGGCTATACTAATATGTTTAAAATCATTTTTTATAAATTTCATTGCGATTAATTTCAAAAAATTATCTTCTTCTTCTAAATTTCTACCTGTACCAAATATTGTAAAATGACTATCTTTTGCAGATTCAAATTGATTTATAATTTTTTTAATTTTATTTTCATCATATTTTATATTTGAGCCAATATGAATGGCTGTTGGTATTCTTGCAAATTTAAAAGATTCAATTGAACGACAATCAATAATAATATAATTTTGATGATAATTATTTGATAAAGTATTCACTTTTTTCTTTTTTAAAAAACCTTCAATAATTTCAAATGTAGGTATTGGTAAAATTAAATTCTTTTTAAAAAATTGAAATAATTCATCTAAATTAGTTTCTTTTGTTGGAAATAATAAACTCATTAATTGATTCTTTGTTGATAATGGTGTTCTCATTTCAATTTCTTTTCCTATTTTTTGTATTTCAATAATTTCAATTAAATTTTGAATTTTATTCATTTTAACATTTAAATCTTTTTTAATTAATAAATTCTTTTCTCTTTTTTTAATTAAATATCCAATTCCAAAGAATATTGGAAATAATTTATTTTTTGAATTAATAAGTAATGTATCCCATAAATATAATATTTCATCAGTTAAATTTAAGAAATTATTAAAAATCTAAAAGAATTAATTATTAATTTAGTTACAAAGGATTGAATATATTCTATTGGTTCAATCGAATTGGAATCAAAATTTAAACATAACTTTGGATCATGATAAAGTAATATTAATCTAAATAATAAACAAAAACATCTTTAAAGTTAATTATTAAATTATAATTACTTACTCAAAATGTTTGAATTTATAAAAATATCTTTTTGTTATACTTTCAAAAAGTGAATATTTTTCAATTTGAGTTATATTTTCAAATTCATTTACAATTTTATACACCTTCTTTTCATCTTCTGATATTTCTTTATATTTTTCAGTAAAATGTTCAAGAACATCTTTATTGTTTAAATCTTCTTCCACAAGTTCAACATTCAATAATTTTATCCATACTTTCCCTCTAAACTCACTTGGTATGTCATACTTTGAACAATATTCCAACAGTTTTTCAGAATCATTTTCCTTTAAAATCTCTTCAACCTCCATTTTTCAAAATGAGATAATTGGTTGTTTAGAATAAAATTTTTGGAACTTCAAAAATATCTCTAAACATGAATTTTTTTATATATTGTGTGTTTCTTTCTGCATTTTACGGATAAATTTTCTCCTGAACTCTGATTGGATTATTCAATTGCATGGAAAACAAAACTAACAAGTTGAGCCCGACAACTCTTTCTCCTTTGAACACATTTTTAGCTGGAGCTTCTGCAAGATGTACAGCTGCTATAATTATGTTTCCTGTTGATTTAATAAAAACAAGACTACAATTTCAAAGAGAGTCAAATAAAATGATCAGAACTGTATATAAAAATGGATTCCACGCTTTTAAATCCATTTTAAAAACAGAAGGTTTTTTAGCTCTTTATAAAGGATTGCCAATTCGTTTAATTTATATTACTCCTGCGGCAGTGAGTCTCTTTTAATTTTTAAATATTTTTCGAGGCTGTCTCATTTACAGTTTATGAACAATTTAAACAAGCTGTTACTGGTGATGATACACAAAATAATTTAAAAAATGTTGCAATCACTTTGACTGCAGGTTTTTGTGCAAGAATTTTTGGTACAGCTATTCGAACACCTTTTGACATGTTAAAACAGCAATTACAAGTTGAAAATCAAATAAATTCCGAAAAAAAAGGATTAGTATATTCAATAAAACTTATAAAAGAGAATATTGGATACAAAGGATTTTTGACAGGTTATCAAGTTACAATTTTGAGGTAACAATGATTTAGAGAAATACTAAATTTATTATAGAGATGCACCATTTGCTGCTGTATATTTTACAACTTACGAACTGATGAAAAATAATATGAACGAATCACAGAATTCGTCTTTAAAACCATTTCAACATTTTATTTCTGGAGCTGTTGCTGGAGCCATTGCAACAACATGTACAATTAGGTAAGAGTTGTTTAATAATTTATATTATTAGTGTTGATGTAACTTTATTATTTTTTGACAATATATTTTAGGTAGTAAAAACACGTCTACAAACACAATCTAGATTAGGTACAAAAGAATATGATGGAATTATAGATGCATTTAAAAAGATATTTAAACAAGAAGGAATTCAAGGATTAACAAAAGGATTAGGTGCGAGGTTAATTTATATTATGCCTGCATCTGCAATGACATTTACATTTTTTGAATATTTTAAAAAGAAATTACTTGATAAATGAGTTCTTATAATTCTTATTCATTTTTATTTATTTGATATTTTAAAAATAAATCTTGTATTGAATTTTTACATACAGGACAATTATCATTAACTTTCAACCATTCATCAATACAATCTTTATGAAACATATGAAAACATGGTAATGTTCTAATTTCATCTTCATTTTCATATTCACTTAAACATATTGAACATTCATTTATCATTGTATTTTGATCATTTATCATAAATTTAAATGTTGGTAATTGTGATAAAGTTGAAGATGATAAACCACATGAAATTTGTTGTTCATTTTGAAATTGATTTTGTAATTGTTCTAACCATGAAATAATTCTAATATTTTCTTCTGTTGATTCTAAATTTCTTCTTTCAACTAATAAACTTGAAATTGAACTTAAAATATTATTTATTGCAATTCTTCTTTCTTCAATAGTTAATTCTTCATTTGGTTCATTTTGAAGATTTTGAAATGTTTCATCGGAAGATGAAATTGGTCCAAAATGAATCTCATAAAATTCAATAAAATATTTTTTTGAATAAATTAAAATTAAATTTAACATTTCAATTAATATTAATGGTAAAAATATAATTAAAACTGTTATATAATTTTGATATTTTTCAATTGACAAATAAAACGAAAGAGACAAATAAAAATATAAAATCTATTTTTAGAAATTGAATTAATTGCACAATACTTACAGATAATTCATTAAATAATAAAATGGTAATATCAATCTTTAAATCAAATTTAACTCTATTATTCATTTTAATTTTATAAAATGAATATATTTTTTGAATTAAAAGAAAAATAAAAACTAAATAAATTGGTAATAATAATACAAAGAATGATAGATATTTAAATCCATAATCTAATTGAATAGAAAATAATATACCTGAAATTGAAAATAAAATACAATAGATTCCACTAAAAAATGATTCAACTTTCTTTTTAATTAAATATTCTGAAAGTAAAATTAATAACAAAAATACTGTGATTGGTGAAAAAATAATAATCCAATTCAATTTAAAATTTGGTAAATCTAATCTAATTGATAATAAAATAAAGAATGAATAAAATGAAATCAATCCAATAGTATTTAAAAATAAGTCTAAAAATAATCGATTCTTTAAATCATCAGGTGATGATAACTTTAAATGATATAAAAATACCAATGCTTATCTTTAATATTTTTATAATCTTACTCAATGAGAGGAATAAAAATATTCCATATAACCAAATAGGTAAGAATATCAAAAACCAAGAAAAATTTACAACTGCCATCAATTTAACTAAAACTAAACATGTAGTAAAACATAAGTACATTAATTTTCCTAGATATGAATTTCCATCAACAAGTTTATGGTTGGCGTAAATATTAAACTGATTTGTATAATACAAAAGTAATTTTCTTCCGATTTCATCACCTTCAAATTGTTCTGAATGGTAAAGTGTCTATTTTTTTTAAATTTTATTTTATTTACTTCTTCGTCTTCTTCAACCATTTATTTTTATTCAAAACGAACAAGATGAAAAATGATTGGATAATTCCAATGAACGAAAATGAAGAGAATTTGTTGGAAGAAGACTGGAATGAAAAACAGTTGAATAAAAAAGAAGAAAAAATAAAAAATCAAGAGGAAGAAGAAGAAGAAGAAGAAGAAGAAATCAAAATAACAAATAATTGGGTTGAAGAAGTATATTTAAAAGTTTGGAAAAAAAGAGAGAAAAATCCTTTAACAATGAAAGAATTACTTGAAAGATTTATAGAACCTGAATCACCGAGATGGTATTATATAAATGTAAAAAATATAAAAAATCCAAAAGTTCGAATAAAATGTTGGAAAATGATTAGAGAAGTAAATTGATAAATAAAGAAATTAAAACAAAAAAAAGGAATTAACATTAAAATTAAATGATAAAAAGTATAATATTTATGGATATCATAATTGTGCAATATTAAGTTTTAAAATTGGAGAAAGAGAAGTTGGTATTAAATTATTATCCAAATTGATCAATTCATTCTCAAGTCCAACATTATTATTAACTATGTCATACTTTTATATTGAAACAAATCAAATTAAAAATGCATGTGCAATATTATATAATCTATTAAATGATGAACAAGAAGAAGAAGATAAAATATTACATTCACTTTTTTTAAGTATGAAATTAAATAATGAAAATAAAGAATTAAAACAAAAAGTAATGATAAAATTATGTGAATTAAAACCAAATAATCATTTATATAAATTATGGAAAATGAAATGGGAAATTAAAAATGAAATAGTTTCAATCAATTCAAAAGATGAAATTATTGAAAATACATTAAACTTTTTAAAAGAGAGAATATTAGAAAAGGAATCAAATCATTCATTCATTTCATTTTTATTTAATAATAAGTATTCAATATTTTTAAATATTTTATCTTCTTTATTTTTTATAACTGGGTTTAAATAAAATATAATTCTTACATTTTTAGATTATCATTATTTATTAAGAACTTTTTAATTCCAATTTGGAATAAATACAAAAAAAAAGAAAAAGAAAATAAAAAATATATGTTATTGAATAATTCAAAGGATTCAACATTTAATAAAATATCTTCCATTCATGATAATGATGAATCAAAATTTAAATTTAAAATGATTGAAGAAATTGAAAATGATAAAAAATTTAATTCAAAAATAATGAATAATTTTGAATATGTTGATAATTTATTCTCAGAAATTCAATATTTAATTAATTATAAAGACACTCTTCCAAGAGAAAATGAAAATAAAAATATTAAAATATCAAATGATGAAAAGATTTCAGTAATTTCAATGAAAGATGGTTTCAATTTTGATAAATAATTTTTAATTTTTTTTGAATAAATTTTGTTAATTCAAAATGATTGGAGTAAATTTTTTTAACCAATAATGTTGAGAAAAAATTTTAACTCTTTCCGTAAAGAAGTTATAAAAAAGAATTTTAGTTCATCATCTATTCTTTTAAGATATCATGGTGATTTAAAAGATGAAGACAGAATTTTTACCAACTTATATGGTGAATATGACATTAATTTACCAGGTGCACTGAAAAGAGGTTAAACTATTTTTCTATTAAAAAATAATAAAAGGTGACTGGTATAGAACAAAAGATATTATTCACAAAGGACATGACTGGGTTATTGATCAAATTAAACAATCTGGTTTAAGAGGAAGAGGAGGTGCTGGATTTCCTTCTGGTTTAAAATATTCTTTCATGCCAAAAGTTAAACGTGATGGAAGACCTTCATATTTAGTAATAAATGCTGATGAAAGGTAACTTTTATATTTTTATTAAACATAAAAAAGTGAACCTGGAACTTGTAAAGATAGAGAAATTATAAGAAAAGATCCACATAAATTAGTTGAAGGTGCTTTAGTTGTTGGATATGCAATGAGAGCACGTGCTGCATATATTTATATTAGAGGAGGTAAAAAAATTATTATTCAACATTTAACCTTTAAGAATTTTATGATGAATCTTGTGTTCTTGAAGAAGCAATTGCACAAGCATATAAAAAAGGATTATTAGGTAAAAATGCATGTGGTTCAGGATATGATTTTGATGTTTATGTTCACAGAGGTGCAGGAGCTTATATTTGTGGTGAAGAAACAGCTTTAATAAATTCATTAGAAGGAGGACAAGGAAAACCAAGATTAAAACCACCTTTTCCAGCAAATATTGGATTATATTCATGTCCTACAACAGTAACAAACGTGGAAACTGTGGCTGTAGTACCAACTATTATCAGAAGAGGACCTCAATGGTTTTCTTCATTTGGAAGAAAAAATAATGCAGGTACAAAATTGTTTTGTATTTCAGGTCACGTAAATTCACCTTGTACAGTTGAAGAAGAAATGAGCATTCCATTGAAAGATTTGATTGAAAAACATTGTGGAGGAGTTATTGGTGGATGGGATAATTTATTAGGAATTGTTCCAGGTGGTTCTTCTGTTCCAGTTTTACCAAAAAGTATTTGTGATGATGTTTTAATGGATTTTGATGCTTTGAAAGAAGTTAGATCTGGTTTAGGTAAAATTAAAAAAAAAAATAAAAAATAAGGTACTGCTGCTGTTATTGTTATGAATAAACAAACAGATATGATAAAAGCTATTCACAGATTATCAGTTTTTTATAAAAATGAAAGTTGTGGACAGTAAAATATTGAATAATTAATATTTTTAGATGTACTCCATGTAGAGAAGGTACATCATGGTTAGCAGATATTATGGGAAGAATGGTAGAAGGAAATGCAGACATTGAAGAAATTGATATGTTAGACGAAATTAGTCGACAAATTGAAGGACATACTATTTGTGCTTTAGGTGATGCTGCAGCTTGGCCTGTACAAGGTCTTGTTAGACATTTTAAACCAGAAATGATTGAAAGAATCAAAGAGTACAAAATGAACAAACAATAAAATTTTTAATTTCCAGAACTAAATACTTTTTTTACAAATACTTCATATTCAACTTCATTTTCATTATCTGGTTTCATGTCTGCAATGATTTCATCAATCTAAAGGACTAGTTTAAAAAAAAAATATTCTAACATCTTGTTTCGTTAATTTATCTCCATATTCAATCAAGATTTTTTCAATATCACTAACAGAAACGTGACCATTATTTTTTGTGTCAAAAACACGAAAAGCTTCATTCAATTCTGATTCACTTGAAACGTCTGCAAGAATAGGTGTCATTAAGTTTTCAAATTCTTCATAATCTACACCTTTGTCTTTATTTTTTCTTGTTAAATTTAAACTTTTTATGTTTGCTTGAATTTCTTTATCTGTGTCCAAACCCATTGCTTGAAGGGCAGTACTAATTTCATCAATAGTAACAAAACCGTCACCATCACCATCAAATAATGAAAAGGCTTCTTTAAGTTCACTCACTTGTTCAGCTCTAAGACGATTCTTTAAAATAAAAAAGAAACAAAAAATCATACCATACAAATTTAGTTGGGTGTTTTTGTGAATAGTGAAATTTAGACCAATAAGATGAGCCAAGTATTTTTAAGTACAAGAGAAATTTCTGATGCTTTCAACAATTACTCAAAAGTCATTCAATTGAATCAATTAAATCAAGAAGGAAAAAAAAAGATTGAAAATACAACAGAATCCATTTTATTAAGACTTGATGAATATGGTGAACATTTAGATAGTGTAATATTTTCTTTCTCATTTTTTAAACTTCAAAAGATCAATCAAAATAAAAATCACAATTTAAATGAATTAACACCTCAATTACTTATTTTATCAAAGAATTTAAAACTTCTTTATCAAAAAATTGATGCAATAGATGTTTGATTATTGTATCCATTTTTTTAATATTTTAATCTAGGAATACGTAAATTTTGTTGGAAACAGAGTTATTGATTTGGAAAAGAAGGTTACAGAAATTGAAAAACAAGATTCTACTTCTATTTTTTCATTTTTTGGTTCAAAACCAAAGAACAAACCAATTGAAGTTTCATTTATTTTTCTAAATTTAAAATATAGTTTATTCCATCAAAATATTATTTAAACCCTGGTATATTAATTAGCAAAATTGAAGAAATTAATAAAAAAAAAGAGTTTGTACCAAAAAAAGAATCAATCACAAAAGTTGAAGAATCCACTCAACAAACAATAATTCAACCAAATGAATCACCAATAAATAAACAAATAATTCAAAAATTAGATGAAAATATGAATCAAAAAGATGAAAATAAAGAAGAAGAAAAAGATATTTTTGTTGAAGAAAAAGAATCAATTGGTGATGAAGTACCTCAAATAGTTCAAGGAGTTGAAAATGAAGGAGAAGAAACAGAAGAAGAATCAGATGAAGATTAAAATTTATTTTCTAAAGAAAGAAATAATTTTTTGTATTCAAATTTCTTCAAAATATTTTGATATGGAATCCAAAAATGTTGATTTAATTCTAAAATAAAAATGATATTCTCAACATCACATAAAATGGTTGCAAATAATAATGCAAAATCTAATTTTTTTGAATTGAAAAATGAATCAAATAACTCTACAATGTAATCATAAAGTGATTGTGAATGATGAACATATTCTTGTGTATTTGTAAAGAATTGATGATTTGATATATTTGATAAATTTAATATATTTTTTGGTTGTTTTTTATTTGGAATATTGAAAGAATTCAACATATTATCAAATAAAATTATCCAATCAGATGATTGTTTAGAAATTGAAATATCATTATCACTTTCAAAAATATGAATATATATTTATCATTTACTTACTCTTCAATAGATAACCATGTTTCAATATTTAAATCAAAATTTAAAGATATATTTCTTAATAAATTTAAATTACCTTCTAATAATGTTTCTTTTGATTTTTTTAAAATCATTGATTGAAGTATAAAATTATCATTTAAAAAACCATCAATAATTGATTTCTTCTTTTCTTTTTCTTCAATTTCAATTTCTAATGTATTAATAAATCTAATTAAATCATTTGAAATATCAAATTGATTTGATTTTAATATTTCTTCTAAAACTAAAAATGAAGATGAGTATGCATAGGATATTCCTTCTGTTTGTTGTAATATTCTCAATAAGTATCCAGTTTCATTTAAATAATTTTTTTTTAACCAATCAGAAAATAAATCTTTTGGATCTCCAATTAATTTGAATAGTTTTGACCATAAAGATATATCAGTCTTTCTTAAACAATTTATTAAAATTGCTAAAAATAAATATAAATATAAATTTGAATTATTATTTACCTGGATATTGTTTAAATTCTTTTAAGAATAATATAATCTTTGGCAATACTAAATCTGAATTAATCTTTTTCTTTTCATTTTTAATAATAATATAAAATTGATTGGAATCATCATTTATCAATATTGTATTTAATAACCATTCTAAAGATGCAATAAAAGATGATTTATATTCAATCTTTTTTGAAAATTGAATTAACTTTTTGAATGAATCATTTTGATAAATGTGTTCATTTTTCTTATTGGTAGATATATTATCATTATTCTTCTTATTGGTTGTTGCATCATTATTCATTATTATTTCCTTAGTAGAGATGTCATCATTCTTATTCATTTTCTCATGAATTATACTCATACTCTCACCCATTTTCTCATCATTAATCATTTCATTTAAAAAATAAATGAATATAATTTGATCATAAGGTGATATTTTTTCAGTTATAATTTCATTAAAATTATTTCCTAATCTCAATTTATTTGTCAAAGAAGAAACTAAAAATAATCCTTCATTTTTTAAAATACCAACTGGAAATGAATTTGAATTATCAAATTGAATTATATTTGATTCAATTTTTAAATCTTTAAATGTATCAAAATAAACTTCAATTCCATTAATTTGATTAAATGTAAAATATAAACATCCTTCATTTCTTTTTGATTCAACCCAAAATAATTCAACATTATTTTTTATTAATTCAAATTCTTCTTCTTTTTGTTTATATTTTTGAAAATCAAGTAATTTTAATTTTAAATCTTCAAATAAAATTAATACTTTACCAGATATTGTATTTCTATTTATTTAATCAAATTATTAAATCTTACAATCTAATAATAGTTGATACATTTATAAATTTTCTAATTTTTTGTTTAAAAGAAATGATTGAATATTTAATCAATTTTGAAACATTTTCATTTTCAAATAATATTTTATAAATATGAATTTGATTATTTTCATCATAAAATAATATTGTATTCAAATAGAATGATGAACTCTTAATTTTACCATTAAATAATATTTCATGATGAATCAAAGATGAATAATCAAGATGATTAAATGGATAAATATAAATCTAATCAAAGTGTTCATTTAGAGATATGAAATTATTTTACTTCACTCTTATTTTCATTTTTATCAAAATGAATAATACCAATTGAATTATTTATCCAAAATAAATGAATACATCTTATTAATGATTCCTTTTAAATATTATATTATTTTCTTCTTTTACTTGATTTTTATCACCAAATACTCTCCATTTTCCAGTTGATATTTGATATATAATACATCCCTTTCTACCAGATACAGCTATTAAATCTTCATTATCACTAACACTTATATTCTATTATTTATTAATATTTTTTGAAATATTTTTACAGTTATTGGAAAGTTTTCTGAAATGTATTCATTTGGTATTTTAAATATATTAAAATTTAATTTTTCATTCATAACATATATTGAATTAGAACCATATAATATTATATTAGTTGATTTATTCTATTTAATTAATTTAAAAAAAAATGATTATGTTTCAAACATTAGAATCATATAATTTTGAAAATTGATAAACTGAAAAGGTTGATGAATTCTTTTCAGAAACAATTAAATTAAATCCATTTGTATCCCAAGACTATATGTTAAATATATTTTTATTACTAAAGATTGAATTCCATTTTTAAAAGGTTCATTTAAATTATTTTTTGAAAATTTTGGAATGGTTGATAATGAATTAGATTCAAATAAAACATGAAATACTTTTAATCCACGTTTTGAATATCCAACAGCAATCTCTTTTCCATCTGGTGAAAATTTTACAATGGAAGAACTTCCACTTGTTGTTATAGATTCATTTTTAATTTTTTTTAAAAACTTCAAATTTTTAAAAATTAAAACATCACCACTTAATGTTCCAACACAAATTAAATCTAATTGATCAATAAATTATTAATTGTGGATACATACCTTCATAAATGGAACAAGAAATCGCGAATATATTTTCTTCAGTAAATAAAATATCAAATTCAAAGAAATTAGAAGATGTTGATTTCTTTGATAAAACATTTAAAGATCCATTTTCTAAAATGATAACGTAAATACCATTAGAATACTGAATATCAATGATTCCTTTTTCGTTTTCGTTTTTTAAACGAAGAAAATCTAAACTGATTCCTTTGAAATAATTTTTAAGAAATGATGATTTACCTTGTATGATATCACCTTTCCAATTTAAAAATACCATATATCCACTTTCTTTTATTTTTAATTTTTTCAAAGCATACTTGTTCCTACCAAAATTGTATCTTTATCTACTGACTTAAAACAACTAAAATGACCAAATTCTTCAAATTTTTTGTAATTTAATTGTTTTAAAGAAAATTGACGAAATTTTCCAATAATAATTTTAAAAAAATATGCGCTTTCATTGTCTTTTCCTTCAATCAATAAATAAAGATCATTTGGTTTCCATATAAACTTCTTTCCAATATTATCATTATTTTCTTTTAAAACCAGTTTAAAACCTTGCTGAAAATTTAAATAAATAATTTTTTCAATTTACAGAACCACAAGTCCATAGATTTATTGTATTCGAAGAAAGAATACAAACCATTGTCGATATATTGTCAATATATTGTATTTCATCATCATTTTTGAATTCGTTTCTGTAACCAAGTGGAAAGTACATAAATCAACAGACCAATGATTATGCTTCATCATTAATCCAATCAATTGAACTTGAAGGAAAAGTTGATGAAAACAATTTTGTTATTTTTACTTTTTGTTCAATTTAGTTACCAAATTATTCAACTAGAAGGTGATTTTGAAGCTAAAATATTTTTTCATAGTCGATCAGATCCAACTGTAAATTATGTTGGAGTGATTCAAAAAACAAAACAGTTTGGAATTCAAATGATCGTTGAAGATAATAATAAGATGAAACACTATTATTCAAATGGAAGATTAACTCAAGAAATTCAATCCATTACCGGTGACAAAAGAACTTTTTGTGTTTCAATCGAAAGCACACCTCCAACACCAAACTTCTCTTTGATCAAAAATTATATTCAAAAAAATATTATATATGATAAAGAAGTGAACTATTGTACAGGAGAGAAATACTTGATTCCATATGAAGGTGAACAGTATGTGTTGTGTACAAATAAAGGGAGAATTCAAAAAGTTATTGGTCATAACGTAATTGTTGAGGTTTTATCATATTCAACAGATATAAATGATTTTTTGGATGTGAAATTATCAGAAAAATGTGCAAAAAATAAAAAAGAAAATGGAGTTGATGTCCAAGAGAACTGGTTTGAACAAAAAGATACCTGTAATTTCAAATGGTTGAGAGATGAAAGGTATTGTCCCAAATTACTGCCAACAAAACATTGTTTCTTTTTTCATGGAAGTGGTGAACAAAAAACAGAGGAACCATCTGATAATTTTGAACAATATGTATTTATGAATATTATTAATATTTGATTAGTGGGGAAAATTAAATAACTTTACACCTCAATGTGTAATCTTTATATTCAATATTTATTTTTTTAGAAACTAAGGACTTACATTAAAGAAGAAACACTTCTCAGAGGTTTTGAATCCCAAAGTTTGCAGAAGAAATATTGTGATTATTTGACTTTCAACAATGATACTTTAATTAAAAATAAGATTATTTTTACTCATAGCATGGGAGGATTAATTCTTGCATCTGCAATAAAAAACAAATACTGTGAAATTGATTCAACATCAAAATGGTTTATTGTATCGACACCATTTCAAGGATCTCATGTCGTTCCATTTGTAAATCAATTCAATAACTAATGTATGTACCGTTAGATTAAAAATGTTTGCGAAGAAAAATTGCCTGGTTTATTGCCAAGAGTAAAAAAGATTGTTGTTGAATATTTTGGGTATTGTGTTCCAAAACAAAAGAAAGTTTGGCCTGTTTATGAAAGTTTAAATCTAAACTATACTGGAATGAAAGAAGCATTAGAAATTTCAAAAGTATTTTATATATTCACATTAAATTTCACAGACACGAATATCTGGAAGTATGTGTGGGAATTCTAGTTTTGGTTTAACTTCGGCAGATTCATTACCGTTAACAATTGTGACACAATTTTGTAATTTTTCTTCTCCAAATGATGGATTGTGTTCGATATATTCTTGTAATGATGTGGGTGGATCAAATCAATACCAATACCAACCTAATGCAAATTTTTATCAACCCCAAACGAATCATCCGGATATGACTTGTCGTCATGGTGATGGACTTTGGGGAAGTCATAGAAAACCTTGTACTTGGTTTGCAAATAAAACTTAATTTTAAAATGTGAATTAAGAGAACCAAAAACTGACTGAAAAACTTAATTCACAGCTTTCTAAATAATGCCAATGACCTTTTGGAATGAATAAAATTTCTCCTGGATTTAATACACATTCAGAATAAATGCCTTTGTGAAATAATGAATATTTTGATTCATCAACATTGAATACGTCTGATATTTCACTTGTGTTTGAGAATATACCAATTTTTGGATATAATTTATCTGTTTGATTTGAATCATATAATCTAATATACTTTGATCCAACAACTTGACAATAAATATTGTCATAAGGATCATGATGTAGAGGACTTATAGTTTCTTTTGGACCAAACCAACAATTTACAGAATTTAAAATTCCTTTTCCAGAAATACAATATACTGGTTCTAAAATATCTTTTTTCAATTCCATTATCTGTTCAAATATTTGATGTTGAGCTAAGTATCCCTTTTTCTCTTCAATCAAATAAAAATCAATGAATTCTGAAATTGTCATCAATTTCTGACTCCAATCATCACTTGTATAAGAAGTTCCTGTCTCTACTGGAACTGTCCTGTAACCACATGTGTTTTTAAAATAATTCAAATCATTCCATTTTTTCATTCCTGGCCATTCATTCATCGCATTTGTTATTATTACAGGTTCTTTATCATTCAAATATCTTTTAAATTCTGTTAAACTCGGATTTTGAATTCGCTTTATTTCAAATTTTAATTTTTCAATTTTTCTTTTCTTTATTTTTTCTTTTAACATCACTTGTTCAATTCCAAAATGTTTGATTGTTTCACTATGTAAATTTTGAATAATCATTTGTAACTCTGATTCAAACAATCCATTTCCCATTATTAAGCCTAAATCAATTTTCTTCATCAATTCTTTCAAATTTTTCAAGTTCTTTTCCATCATTTTAATTTTTGAGTACACCAAAAGCAAAACAGAATACGCAAATAATTCTCTCCAAGTCTCTTTGACATCTTTCCAATAACCTATGAAGTCATTCAATCATTAATTTTACCTGTATGAAGTTTTTTCCAACTCAAAGAGAATAATTCTTCAATTTGTTTTTTTGGATTTTTGTTTTCTTTGATGTTTTTGAAGATTATTTGGATAAATATCTCAACTGAATCTTCTTTAATAAATTTTTTTGACAATTCCAACAAATTGTTTTCATTCAGAATATTTGATAATTTATCAAAGTTCATTGGTCAATTGTCAACAACCAATCAAATATTATGTTGTTTTTTAGAAGAAATTTGAAGAAGGATTTGGTGAAAAATTATTCAAAATTTCAAAAAAGTGATAAAAGACCTAAACATGTTAAGGAAAAAATTCTCTATGAACAAGAATTGAACAAAGTTCGTCAAGTTTATAAAAAAGAATTTTTAGAAAACAAACAAAAAAAAGATGCAGCTTCTGTTGAAAAATTTAAAAAACACAGAGAAGAAGTATTGAATTATAGAAGACAAAAGAGTGAAGTTTCTAGATACAATCTTCAAAAAAATCAAGAGTTTATGGAGTTTCTTACCAAAGAAAGAGACAGAAAAAGAAGAGAAAGAAATCAAAATAGAATAAATCAAGAAATGATAAAAAGTACAGAAAGAGTCTATAATTTACAACGAATGGTGAAAGAAAGTCAACATTATATCACGAAAGAAAATATTGATGAACATTTAATGAAACAATTAAATCCAGGACGTATTGTGACACCAACAATATTTAAAGACAGAATTGGTATTATTGATGAAGTTAATTATTATGAATATTTCACACAAGCAATTGAAAAAGATATTGATCTACCATCATTGACACCTTTAACTTTATCACCAAAACCAATTCTTAAAAATTTAATTGTTAAAGATGAAAAAGAAAAGTTAGAAAAATCTAAATTGTATCAAGAAAAATATGAACAATCAATTAAAGGTTTTGAAGAATTACGTAAAACAAAATTTGCTGGTTATGATAAAAAACAACTTATTGCAAAAATTGAAAGTTCATCAGGCGATTTGGTTTGGAAACCATAAATAAAAATTTATTGAATGAATAAATTATTTTTTGCATTAGAATGGTTTCAAACATTGTTTGATTGGTCAAAAGAATGAACGGTAAAAAATTATTGTTCATCTTCATTGTGTCTATATATTTTCTTCGATCGAATTCTCAAGATAGTAGAGAATTCAAATGTTTAACAAAAGGCAATTTTTAGTATTTTAATTGTTTTATTCATTTTTAAGTATTTTTTGGCAGAAGAGTATTTCTACGGGTACAATTCAAATGACAATAAGGTCGAACTCACCATCAGGATATTCATTCCTAGCAATAACTGGTGATTCTAGTGGCAAAGAAAATTTTACGAATGCTGTTGTGGTTGCAACCACGACTATTGGTTCACAATATAAATATCTTGAATACATAGGTGGAGAAAATGTTACTTCTTCAGTTTTATTCACCAATAAATCAAGACCTAATGTTGGTGCAATAGTTGGTAGATCTATTTCAAGGTTAAGACCATTATACTTTCCAAATGGTAACTTTTTACTACCTAATTATTTGCAGATTATGTTGTCACTATTGCAATTTATCAAGAAGTTTTAACTCAAGAATTACCATCAAAATTTTCAAATCGCACTAATTTTAAATTATTTGTTGGCTCAAATTATGATCAAAAACCTTCTTTCAGTTCAAATTATCAATTACCTGTTCTTGATCAATTGGAAGTAATGCCATTTTCAGTTGATCAAAATAGTTATTGTTATATTCCAGGTATTAGAAGATGGTCATCTTTTCATGTTTCAATATTTATAATTGAATTGAGTTTCTATTTTTTAGTATTTTTATTATGTATTGTTATTTATTTATTCAAATTACAACCATTTTATTCAAGAGGACTATCACCTATTCTTGGTACAATGGCACAATTCTTTGCAGTTTTTGAACAACTTTATGTATTTACTTTAAATGTTGAAGATATTTCAAAATATTATTGTTTATTTACATCATTATTTCATTTTGTTGGATCACAAATGGCTTTAATTTTAATTCCACTTTATTTATTAAGATACATTGGAATTTTATTTTTTTCAAAACTTAAAATGGTTTATTATGAAAATATACAAAATCAAAATAAATCTAAACCAAAAAGCAAGTTTATAGTTTTAATATTTAAATTAATTCAAAATCCAATTTTTAATTTACTTTTTATATTTTGTTTTTGGTTATTTTTAAATATATTATATATAACTATATATTTAATTTCAATTTCAAATGGTGACATAACAAATGGATGTTTAAATGTATCAAATATAATGGGATATATTACAATTGGATTAACTGTTATCATCATTTTAATTTGGATTTCAATTTATCTTTTAGATTTAATTTTAATTGTCCCTGAAATTATTTCATTTAAACCATTTAAATTCAAATTCTTGAATCTATTTCATATTTTTTGGAAAAAAGATCCTTTAAGTTTTAGAATTGAAAATTTAATTGGTTCAATTTTGATTTTTATTTATTTGATCGTTTCAATCATTTTTACATTTGTTGATATTGAATCAAATAGAATTGCATTTGTACTAATCAATTCATTTCAATTTCATTTGTTATTCATTTATCAAGTTGTATTTGTATTAGTGATAACTCTCTCTCAATTATTGAGGAAATTAATTTGTACAAGAAAGCAAAAAAAAGATGAAATTGATATCATTTTGTTGGATGAAGAGGTTGGATATCCATTGTTCTTAAACTATTCAATTGATGAATTTTCATCAGAAAATGTTTTGATTTATAAACATATTAAAAAATATGAAAAAACGAAAGATTTTGATGAAAGAAAACAAATAGCTCAAGATATTGTTCAAACTTATCTTGGTTTTTCTTCACCTTTGGAAGTAAATGTGAATGGTAAAACAAGGAATTTGGTGAAAGCTCGTTTTGAAGAAGGGAAATTTGAAAATGACATGTTTGATGAATGCTTACTTCAAATACGTTACAATCTGTTTGATACATATTCCAGATTTCAATCTAGCCCTGACTTTGTTTTTTACTCAAATCAACAACACTTCAAAAAAGAAATGAACTTGATTGAAAAATAAACCATTCAACCAAATTTACACAATCTTGTTTCCTAAATTGAATGAACCAATCATAGATAGACAAACTTTTTTTTGAAAGAAAAGGAAGATGAGCAAAAACTGTTTGAGACTCACTTGTTTTTTATTGTGTCTTCTAAACATCACATGGACACAAGAATTTAAAGGATTTCAATGCCGAACAAAAGGAAACACATACATTTTGTCAAACGTTTATCGAAGTACGTACTTGAAGTAATTCTTATATTTTTTAAGCTTCTATGGATATAACTGTAAGAACAAATGCTCCACTTGGATATAGTCTGGTAGTCTTATCTCCTTCAAAAAAAAATTTTAAAAATTCTGTTTTCATTGCATTCGAAGGTGGATCAACAGGAAAGAAACCACGATATCAAATATACTCTGGTAATACTACTTATGTACCAACAGGAATTTGGTATAACATGACAAAATTTGGTAAACAGTCTCTCAGGTTGGCTTTCAACGATTTTACTATTGGTATACTTTCTTCTTTTTAATATTTTATTATCAAAATAGCAAAAACGAAACCTACTTACATTCCAAATGGTAACATTTGATATTTTATAATTTTTTTAAGATTTTTATTGGTCTTTTTCATTTAATCGAACAAAATTACTTGAAGATTTACCAGTCAATCAATCCTTTAAATATGCATTTGTTGGGTCAAATTATTATGCAAGTATTCCAACCAATTCACCTTATTCATTACCACCACCTGATCAAATGGAAGTGATGCCATTTGACATTTTTTCGAAAGGTACAAAAAAAAAAAAAGAATTTAATTTTTAGATAGTTTTTGTTTTATACCTTGTAAGTTTTTAATTTAATTTAAAAAAGAAAGCAATTTTACGATGGTCAACTTTTCATTGGTCATTATATGCCATTGAAATGAGTTTTTATGTAATTATTTTAATAATTTGTACAATTTTATATATTTTCAAATTTCAACCACTTTATTCAAGAGGATTAACACCAATTATTGGATCAATTTCACAAATATTTTTATTATTATCTCAAATTCATTTTTTTGCATTAAATGTTGAAGGAATTTCTAATAATTTTTGTTTATTTGATATGTTTTTTTATGTAAGAAGAATTTAGTTTTAAAGAATAGTATCCTGGAGTTCAAATGTCTTTAATTTTAATTCCAATTCATTTAATTCGTTATATTGCAATTATTAATCTTGCAAGATCAAAAAAAACTTTGTACATCACTAAAAATAATGGAAAAAAAGAAGTTGGCACATTTTTGATAAAAATGTTAAAAATTATTCAAAATCCATTCATTAATTTATTTATTGTTTTACTTTATTTATTTTTCTATCTTTCAATTGAAGTTATCATTTATTTTGTGCCAAATGCAATTGGAAAAGGTGGATATTGTGTTGAAGCTGCATTTTATAATTCTTTATTTAGTACAATATTTGTATGTATTTGGATTGGATTATGGGTGATTGGTTTATGTTTAGATACATTTCTTTATTATTTCAATTTTATAAAATTTAAATCAAAGGGTTGTAATTGTACATTCAAATTAAGAGATTGTAATCCTTATTCATTTTTTGTTAAAAAAGATCCATTCACCTATAGAATTGAATTATATATATTAGGACCAATATTAGTATGTGCATTTTTATTTTATATTTTATTTGCACTTCTTGGATTTGATCAACAATATAGATTAATTTTTATTATATTTTCAAGTTTATTTAATCATTTAGTATTTATTTATCAAGTATTATTTGTTCTTATTTTGACTATAATTCAAATTATTCGTCAATTAATTTGTAGATCTCAACAACCAAAAGAAGAAATTGATAGAATTTTATTTGATAGAGAAAATGGAGGATTTGAAATGGTATATTTTTAAATATTTTAATTATTATTAGTTTTCAAACTTTGCTCAAGATGAATATTCAATCGAAAATGTTTCTTGTTGGGAAGATATTCAAAAATACAAAAAAAGTGCAAAAGAAAAAGATCAACAAAAAATGAGAGAAATTGCAACAGAAATGTATTCAAAATATTTAAATGGTGCTGAATCTCCTTTTGAAGTTAATGTCTCAAGTAAATGCAGGAAAAATGTAAAAGAGAAATTAAAAGAAGAAAATGATTTAGAAGATAATTTATTTGATGAAACTTTGGCTGGTGTCAAATTGAATTTATCAGATACCTATTCAAGAATTCATGTCACAACAGAATTTGCATTGTATTCACAAAGAACTCGATTTAAACAAGAAATGGGATTGGATAATCAAAATATAATCACTAAAACATTAAATAGAAAATCAACAAAATCTAGACATTCAAAAAAATAAAATCGATTTTAAATTTTCTCAATAATTTCATTGGTCAATTTTTTGGTTGATGTTTTCAAAAAGCATTCTCTTCTTTTTTTTTATTTTAATTTTAAGCAAATTTATATATGATACATACAACGATAGCTTATATGATGTGATAATTGTTGGTGCAGGAGTACAAATTATTTTAATTTATTCTTATCCAAAGGTGTCTGGTATTGTTGCAGGAGAAAAATTAAACAAAAATTTAAATGTAATAGTACTGGAGGCAAGAAATAGAATATTAGGAAGAGTGTACACTGATAGGAAATTTTTTAAAACACCAATGGGTAATTTCATTTTTATGACTTCTAATGTTTCAGATTTGGGAGCATCATGGATTCATGGGGTCAAAAAAAATCCACTTCATAAAATTGTTTCTGATTTTGGTATCTCAATAATACCAACCAATTATTCAGAAACTGTATATTACAATCTGACGAACCAACAAATTATAAAAAATACATATAGAGATAGACACAAACATTTTGAGAATATGATAGATGATTTTATTGCTTCAGAATTAGATCAAGATATCACTACTTATGAGCTCTTTCAGAAATTTCTTTCATCTGAAAAAAATACAACCAAAGAAAAAATGGATTTGTTGTATTTTAACTTGGCTTTACTAATAGAAACAGAATTTGGAGATGAATCAAAATATTTAAGTGCTATTCACTTTTTTAAATCCATCAGTTTTGAGGGTATTGATAATGTTTTGCCAAATGGTTATTCAGAATTGTTCAAAAAATTTAGTGAAAATTTGAATATAGAATTAAATTCAAAAGTGATTAAAGTTGAAAAAATCGAATCTAATTTATATTCAATAATGACAAGTGATAATCGGATATATTTCACAAAAAAAGTACTCATCACAGTTCCACTTGGAGTATTGAAAAGGAATTCAATCAAATTTTCACCACCATTGCCAAAATATAAAATCGATGCAATTCAAAAGTTGGGATTTGGATTATTAAATAAAGTAATTCTTGAATTTGAAAGAGATTCTTTGAAGAATATCCCAAAAATGATTGCTTTGGTACCTGAAATGAAATACGGAATCCAAAGTGAAAATGTTGGTTTTGTTTCAGTGTTGAATTGGAAACACTTTTCAAATCACGATTATTTAATGGTTTTTTCACATGGAAATTTTGCAAGATTGATTGAAAATTTGAATGACAAAGAAATTATTGAAATTTTAATGAAAAGACTTTCTATCTTCAATTTGAAATATCCAATATCTCACAAAATAACTAGATGGGGAAAAGATGAATTTAGTTTTGGTAGTTACAGCTATGTGAAATTTGGGAGTACCACAGAACACATGGATGACTTGAGAAAATCCATAAATGATGAAATCTTTTTTGCAGGTGAAGCAACGATACCAAATCATCATCAAACAGTTCACGGAGCATTATTAAGTGGAAAGGAAGTATCAGACAAAATTATCGATGAATTTGAATGAATTTGTTGTCAAAGGTGTAAAAAAACAAGTAAAAATATTCTTTATTGTGTTCCACATGAAATTCCTCCTTGTTGATCTTCATCATCATCTTCGTCATATGCTTCTCTTTGTCTTTTTTGTTCTTCTTCAAAAACAGGTTCAACAAGTGTAACATCATAGTCATCTTCAGTAACGTCAATTTTTTGTTTTTTTGGGAAAATTTCTTCTAATTTTTCTTTCATTTGTGATGGTACTTTTTTTGGAAATTCAACTTCAAATTGAATTAAAAGATTTCCTTTATCAAATGGACTTTTCCATTTTGGCATACCTTCACCTTTAATTTCCAAAACTTGTTCTGGTTTAACAACTGCTCCTTCTTTTGTAGATGCAACCAAAACTCTTCCATCTAAATGTTTAATCTTAAATGTAAGTCCAGTCAATGCTTCACTTAAACTAATTTTCTTTTTCATAATCAAATGATTTCCATCTCTTTGAAATGTATCATGTGGTTTTTGTTGAAGAATAAAAACTATATCACCAGGTAAAATTCCAGGTTTTTCATCCGCTTCATTTTCAAAAACAAGTTTTTGACCTTCTTTCATTCCTTTGTCAACATAAATTTGAAGAATTTTTTCTTCTGGAGCAACTTTTTCACCTTTACATTTTTTGCACTTGAATTTCTTTTCGATTGATTTACCATCTCCTTTACAATCAGGGCAATATGTTTGTACTTTTTGAACAAAACCAGGTCCAATTTCTTGATATCCCATGACAATACCTTGTCCTTTACATTTTGCACATGTTTTAATTTTTTCTGGATTTTTTGTTCCTTTTCCTTCACAATCACTACAATTTCTAGTTCTTGTAATTTTCATTTTTTTTTCTAAACCATTGTATAAATCTTCAAGTGAAACTGCCAAAGCACGACGAACTCCTTCTCCTTTTTGTGGTCCTCTAGGTTTTCTGCTACCACCACCACGTCCTTGAAAGAGATCAAAAATATCACCACCAAAATCACCAAATCCAAAACCACCACCTCCACCATTTTTCAAACCTTCTTCTCCAAATTGATCATAGATTTGTCTTTTGTGTGGATCTGAAAGAACTTCATATGCTTCATTTGCTTCTTGAAATAATGTTTCTTTTCCAGGATTTATATCTAAAGAGAAGTTAGTTTTTTATTTTTTTTTACCTTAAAATTTTAATTAGAATTTTGTTTAGTATCTTACCAGGATGATACTCCTTTGCTTTTCTTCTGAATGCTTTTCCAATTTCTTCTTCTGTAGCATCAGGTGCAACTCCGAGTCTTTCGTAAAATGTGGACATGTTTATTTTTGAAAATTGAAAATTCCGGTTATCCAATAGAAAAGCATCCATTTCAATTCCGAAAAAAATTTTATTCATAAGTCAACATTTTGGTTGTATTTTTTTTTAAATCAAATTTGACATTTTTACCATTTGAATTTGGTGTATCAGGTTTTTTTAAAATTGATTTTCTTCTTGATCGAATTGGTGTTTTTCTTACTTCTTCTTCTTCTTCTTGTACTACTTTTTTAACTTTTTGAGGAGAAGAATATTTGTCTTCTTGTTTTTTACTTTTTTTCTTTTTTTCTTTCTTTGTTTGTTTGACAGGTTCTTTTTTTGTTTGTTCGACTTGTTGCTCAACTTTTTCTTTTTTTTCTTTTTTTACTTTCTTTTCTTTCTTTTCTTTCTTTTCTTCATGTTTTGTTTGAATAGGTTCTGGTTCAACTTTTTGTTTTTTTTTCTTTTCTTTTTCAACTGGAACATCCAATTTTACTTTTTTATTTTTTTTATTTTCATCTTTTAATTTTCTCTTTTTATTTTTTGATGATTCTTTTTCTTTTTCTTCTTCTTCTTCTTCTTGTTTGTTTAATCCTTTGGAAATATTTTCCTTTTTTTTTTATATTAATTTGATATTTAAGTGATTACCATATCATTTGAAATAATATCCAAAAGATCTTGATCATCATTGTCAATTTGTGCCATATATAATTTCTTTTCCCATTCTTGAACTCTATTTTTGTTACATTTTGTTCTAAGTAATTAATTTTTTTCAAAAATTTTTACTTTCGTAACTCTTTGAAATATTTCACTAATTTTGGATAATTTATAGGTAAAATAACTTCTTCACCTTCAAATTGTTGTTCAAAATCATATCCTAAAATGATTTCCATAAATTCTTCTTCCATTGTTTTTAATAATGCTTTAGATGATGTTTTTGAAAATAAAATGAAAAATGGTCTGAAAAATTCTAATAAAATATCATCATTCAATTGTTTTCCTCCAAAATTTTCAAGTTCTAAAATTAAAACATCGCTTAAATGTCCTTTTATTGAATCTGTCAAAAAATGATCTAAACTTAAAGGTGAAGTCAATAATAATTCGGAATATTTTTTCATTAAATTTTCGTTGTAATTATTATTTTTCAACCATACAATGCTACAACTTTAGTAAAAATGAATAATTCTCACCTTTGTTGAACGAAATATCTCAAAAGTGATAAATACTTTGAAACTCTATTTTTTTAAAAAAAATGGTGATTTATACCTGTGTTTATCAAGTTTTGGATATTTTTCAATCATAATTTCATAGAAGGTTGATAAATATAAAAAAAAATATTCTTCGTCTAATTCTTGAAGTAAACTCGCAACAAAAATACCCATTTCATCTTGATATGCTTGTCTATCAGCTAACCAATAACCTAAAAGGTTAGTTTATGAATGAAAAGTACAATAATAAATTCCTTGCCATAATTTTTGAAAATCTGTTTTTGTCAAAGGTTTCTTTTCTCTGAAAACTTTTTGTAGTTTTTGGAGTGCTTTATCTCTGTCATCTTGATCAACTGAAGCTAAAAGTTGAGTAATTTTGTTAACACTCATCCAAATTTTTTTGTAAAAACTATCCAATCAAATCGTTCACACCAAATAAAATAAAATAAGTTTTGAAAAGTTAAATTGTTGAAATTAAAGAAAAATTTATTTTCTTTTTGATTTAATCATGTAGTACAAAACAAAAAAGACAAACATTACAAAAAGAATAACCCAACACATATGTCTTCCAATCTTTTCATTTACAACTTGATCTAATTTTTTTATGGTTGTGGTCAGTGAATTTTGTGTATTTACAGCATCTGTAGTCACTGAATCAATTAATACATTTGATTCTTTAATTTCAGAATGAATATCTTTTGTGAGTTGTTTTAAATTATCGATTCCATAACTCAATTCGTCAAAATTTTCTTCATTTTCTTTTTTCAAAACACTTTGCACAAGTTGATCCTCTTCACCTGAAACACTTGAAGGTTCAACATCATTATTTTTCTGTTCTTTTTCTTGTCCAAATAGAGAAGATCTGGAACCTTTTAACATTTTTCCTCTTCTAGACGCTGATGTCATCGTGTTTTTCATTCAAGTTGAATTTTGTTGTAATAAGTTGATTGGTCAAAAAAAAAAAAATAAAACGTTCAGAAAAAAAAATACTTTTTATTGTATTTCCATTTCCTAATATAGTTTATTGTGCTTTGTAATAATAAGAATCACCATCAAATTTTTCATTCAAACTATCAATCAACTTTGATACATATTTTTCGTAGTCTTTAATTGTTCCTTTTTGTTTCACTTCAGCCATTTTATTTTTGTTTTTTGGTATTGGGATAAAATTGTTGTTGTATCTATAATTTCTACACATGCGCATTTGATCTCTGATATGAGGTGTACAATAATCACTTCCTGAAGGAGTGGAATCTTGGTTTCCATAGCTTCTTCCATTTCCATGGTATCCACGACTTTGGTCATTTTGATAACTTCCGTAATTTCTGTAACTCATGCTGAACGAAATTGAGAGTATGAACTATTTGATTGGTCAATTTATCCTTCTAATTTGAAGAATTTTTTTTTTTGAAACCATGCCAAAAAATAAAACTTCAAAGAAAGTGTCAACATCAAAACCTTATGAAAAAAAATCAGATAAAATGAACAATGATGAAGAGGAAGTTATTGAAAAAGAAGAAACTTCAGTGATGTTGATAAAAAAAAGACATACAAAAGAGAAAAAAGATTTGAAAAGAGAAATTGAAGAAATGAAAAAAAAAGCAGTAAAATTATCAAAAAAAGATAAGTGTAAAAAAAGAGAAAGACAAAATATTATGAAAGAAACAAAAAAGTTAATGGAAGAACTTGAAAAAAAACAAAAAGAAGAAATAGAAGAATTCAAATTGAAAAAACAAGAAAATAAATTGAGTGAAATACCATTGTTACCAATGGATATAGAATTTAAATTTTAATAAAAAGATAATTGAAACCAAAAATTTATTAATATCAAAATTTTACATTTTAAAATCCATCACACAAACAGTAAAATCTTCAGTTATAGAATTTGAAAAACAGGCAGCAACTTTATCACCTGTTGAATTCCAACAAACTTCAAATATACTTCCTGCTCCATTGTATGTTTTAACTAATGAACCATCTTTTACAGACCAAACATGTAAAGATCTATCAAATGAACCACTCGCTAAATATTCACCATTTGGACTGAAAGCAATTGAATAAACTGGATCAGTATGTTTTGTTAAAGAATATAAACATTTTCCAACATTCACATCCCATAATTTAATTGAAAAATCAAACGAAGCACTTGCTAAAACTAAATCTTTGTTTGGATTTTTTGAACCTTTCCCTGTTGGACTCCATCTTATTGTATATATTTCTTTTGAATGTTCTTTAAAATCAAATAAGCATCGTTCAGATTTCATATTCCAAATCTAAGAAGAAATATTTTAGAAAAGTAATAAATTACTTACTTTACAGGTATTATCATCAGAACAAGAAGCCAATAAACTACCAGATGGATCCCATCTAATTGCATTAACCTCATCATCGTGACCCTTAAAAGATCTCAATGGTCTACTTTCTCCTAACTTACAGACATATATCATTTTATCAGTTGAACAAGTAGCAAATGATGAATCATCATATGGTCTCCAATCTACATCTAAAATTGGTGCTTTAATTAAATGAAAAATTTAAAATTTTTAAAAAAATATTTACCTTGATGATGCTTGAATTGTTCAACTGACTCATTTGTATTCACATCCCATATAATCGCTGTATGATCAACACTTCCACTTAATAGATAATTTCCTCCTTTATTCCATTTTAATGAAAATATTGGTCCTTTATGTTTATCTAATGTTGTAACTAATCCTCCTTCTTCGTTCCAAATTCTTGCTTTTCCATCATAAGATCCAGTGGCCAAAAATTTTCCATTACTCTAAAAAAAGACATTAGTTTTTATAAATATTGAATACATTCCAGTCTAAAGTTGTAACATCCTTGTGACTCTCACTTTCATTGGAATGTTTCAAAATTATAGGTATTTTGCTGGCATATATTGTAGCCTCTTTACCTGATGGTTTATTTGGTAAATTCCATATTCTGGCTGTTGAATCACCTGAACCAGATGCTAATGAAAGTGGATTTTGAGGATTCCAAGCACAAGTAAATACTTCATGACAATGACCTCTTAAAACTGTAACTGAATCTTCAGTAATCTTTTGTGAATCAGTTTCTTCCACTTCCATTATTTCTTGTTTTGTTGTTTCTTTTCAAAAAAATATTAGAAAAATAAATCTTAGTTACCTGGTGGTTTTTCTTCAACTTTTCCGTACTTTTGTTTCAAGTGATTATTTAAAAGATCAAAAGTTGAGTCTTCTTTGTTTGTGGTTTCCTTGTGAAGTTTTGTTTAGTTGACGATTTTCTCACCTTTCCTTGAATTTTTGATTCAATTTGAAGATATTGTATTCCTTTTTGCAGAAAAGAAATCAAAGCCCCAGGTGGCAATTCGGAACCGGTTATATTAGACTTTAAAATTTGTGATTCGTAACCAAAAGTGAATGAAGAATGTTTGAAACCTTTTGTTTTCAAAAAATTAGAACTGAAGAAAACAAACCAGATTCTTGTAAGTATCTAAAGATCAAAAAGTTAACCTCATCTGAAGTGAGCGTCTTCATTTTCTTGCTTTTTGAAAAAACCAATTAGAATAATTCTTGTTTGCCATTGGATAATTTAATAAAATCGTTACAACAGAAAAAGAAAAATAAAAAATATTTAAAATTTTATTAATAATAAAATTTGATACACTGAATAATTTATTCATCATCTGGTATTTCTCCTACACCAGAAAGTAATGGATCAATGGATGGAGGTTTATAAGCAGGCACATTTCTTTGAGAAATTTCTTCTGAAACATTTAAACTATCTTCAAGAGGAATATCACCTTCGTCATCGTTTATAGGGTCTTGTGAAAAAAATGGTTGTGAATCAGGATCTTCAACTTGATTTGGAGGTGAATCAGCATCATATTCTTTTGGTCGTCTAATATAAACAATAACAGCAGAAATCAACCCAATAAATAAAGATATTAAAAGGAAAGTCGCTAGCATTCCGGCTACAACGTATGATACAACTTAAAAGTCAATTATTTTTTGTATTGTTACTAATTTCCGGTTTAAAATGTGTTTTTAGTGCTGTTGTATTGTTTCTAATCTCTTGAAAATTTCTTAAATCTACTTTTTTTAATTTTTGTAGAACTGGAATATCAAGTGATGTTGTGTCATCATTTACATCCTCAAAATTGTTCAACATGATGTCTTTTGATTTTCCTTGAACATACATGATTCCAATAAGAATGAACAAAACCACCAACAAAGTTGTAATTTTCATCACACAAAATATTTGAACCAATAAAAAAAGGAACGGAAAATTGAGGTTTAAAATATTTTTCCTTGAATGGATTTTCAAAAAAAAAAAGTGTTAGTTTCTATTTCAAAATTGAATCTCTTGGTTGACCAATCACTTTTTCCTAAGAATGAAAACAACAATTTCTTTGAACGACTCAGCTGCTTCAGATGCCATCAAACTCTTCACAACATACCATGATTTGGATGTACAAATTAATTCAACAGATGGAGTACAAACCAAAAACTATACTTACCATTCTTTTCAAAGGATTCATTTGTTGAAACTACTGATGGAACTTTCAAAGGACCTTTAACTATTTGTCATGTAATTAGCTCTTTAGCTTCAAATGACTCTTTTATTTCACGTGATGATGATTTTCAAAATTGTTTAGTAAGTTTAAAAGGTGGTTTAATTCTAATTATTTTAGATTTCACAATACATGTCAATGTGTTTACAAACAAAGGATATTTCAACCCTTTTAACTTTTTTAAATGCTGAAATTGAAAAATCAACATATTTTGTTGGTACTTCATTATCTTTTGCTGACTTTTTTATTTTTTCATTTCTTTCAAAAAATATTGTAAATATTTTAATTTTCACTTAATTTTTAAAAGGAAATTTTTGATAAAGTTGAATATGTTTCACTTTGTAGATGGTTTGATTTCATTCAAAATTTGAAACAATTTCCAAATCTCAAAAAACAAAAATTGAGTTTTAAAACTAAAGAATATCAATTTGTTAAAATTCCAGAAATGACACAAAAGAAAAAACCAAAAAAAGAAGGTGGAGAAAAAGAGGGTGGAAAGAAAAAAGTAGAAAAAAAAGTAGAAAAAAAAGTAGTATTTTTAGCTGATATTCGTGTTGGAAAGATTTTATCAGTAAAGAAACATGAAGAAGCTGATACTTTATATGTTGAAGAAATTGATGTTGGAGAAGAAAAACCTAGAACTATTTGTTCTGGTCTCGTGAATCATTTAAAACCAGAAGATTTACAAGATAAATTAGTATTAGTATTTTGTAATTTGAAACCAAAAAATGCAAGAGGTAAAAAAATAGTTTAATATTTTTTAAACTTTCATAAAAAGGTATTTTATCAGCTGGAATGGTTTTATGTGCAACTGATTCAGTTTCAAAAAAAGTTGAATTAGTAAAAGTTCCAGAAGGTTCAAAACCAGGTGAACTTGTTCAATTTGGTGGTGAAAATTTAACTCCAGATAAACAATTACATGATAGAAAATTAAAACCAATTCTTGCTGATTTAAAAACTAATTCTGATGGAATTGTAATGTTTCAAGATTTAGTTTGCACTGTATCTACAGGTAAATTATTTGCTTCTTTTCCTGATTCACATGTGAGTTAAATAAATGATTAAGATTTTATTTGTGAAATTAATTTTGTCAATATTTCATTCAATTCTGGTATTGAAGATGATTTTTCTAATGCAATTTTCATTAAATTCGCTGTTTGTTTTATTTTATCTCTACTAACATTTACATTTACTGTGCTTGGAAATTTTGGTACTTAGATTATTTTTAGAATGAAAAATAAATTGAATATACTTTTTGTACCAACACAAATTGAAAAAGGTTGTTCAGATGCAATGGATATCATTTCAATAGGTTCAATACTTTCAGGTAATGAATTTAAAACTGCACTTAATCTTTTTAAACCTTCAATAAAATAATTAAATTGTTCATCATTTTTTAAATTTTTTCCATTTAAAACTCTCGTTAATCTTACCCAATCAATATGTGGAAAATATAGATATGAAGAACCCCATGGATCTAATGGAATTTTTGATAAATCACCATTTTCCAACTAATTTATTAATTTCTTTTTTTTTCTTTGATTACTAATTGTTCTAAATCAAGTGGATATTTTGAATTTTTTGTAAAATACATAATTAATCCTTCTTGTATTTTAATTAAATCTATTTTTGCATATGCTTCTTTACTCTCTTCATATTTTCTTGCCATAACTACACCTGTTAATCCAGAAAAAGTGACGATAATTGAAACAGCAATTAAAATTTCAATCATATTAAAATTGTGTTTTTTTATTAAAAACATTTGAATGTAGTATTCTAAAAATATTGGTAGTCGTTTAGTTTTTAATATTTTTTCAAGGTGTAATTTTATATAACTAATTTTATTGACTGTCTTCAATTGAATAGTTTCAATGAATCTTTTTGGATTTATTTGATTTATTAATATTTCCAATCTTTTCATCTCACCACTGCCTAACTTCAATATGTTTGTCCAATCACAATTCAAGAAAATAACATTGATCAAAATGAAATAATTTATTCTTTTGTAAAAGGACCTGCTGCAACTAGAACATTTTTTTGAAAGTTTGTATAATAAACAGGTGTTTTTTTTGTATAGAATGTTCTAAATTTAGATTTAAAATAAAAATATTATCTTACGAACAATCAGGAAAATCCCAAACTTTTACAGATTGATCTAATGAACCACTTGAAAGTAATGTAGAATCATGATTAAAAGATAAAGATGTAACAGTATCTGTATGTCCTCTTAAATGATGTACATATTTTCCATGTGAAATATCCCAAATAAAAATATCATTATCAGCACCTCCAGATGCCAAATATTTTCCATCATTTGAAAATGATAAAGAATGAACAGATGCAAAATGACCCGAAAATATTCTAACACATTCACCTGAATTGATATCCCATAATCTTACAGTTCTATCTGATGAACCAGTTGCGACCTATTTTTTTTTTTAATCTAATATTTCTATTTTTACATAATTACTATTTGGATGAAATTTTACACAATCAACATCAGATAAATGTCCAGCTAAAACACGTAAAGGAGTAACTCTATCAGTTGACCAAATTCTAGCTGTTCTATCATGAGAACAAGAAGCAAAAAGGTAATCAATATTTGAAAAATCAACTGACCAAACTGGATATTGATGTCCTTTATAAGCAACAATATTTGATTTTGTTTCTAAATTCCATAATCGAACAGTTGAATCTTCTGAAGAACTTAAAAGCCATTTTTGATCTGATGAAAGTGATAAACCATAAACAGGTCCTGTGTGTCCATATAATGATTCATAAGAATCAGATTTCCAATATTTTATTGAAGAATCTTCAAATCCACCAACAATTAAAGGTTTATCATTTTGTACACCAAATTCAATTGTATTTACTTTTGAATTGAAAAATGTATAAAAACATATTGAAGGCATTGATGATTTTGATGTAATTGATTGAACTTTTTTTTTTCTTCCTCTTTTTGCAGGACCTGATGCTGTTTTTACATCTAAAGATAATTTTGTCAATGAAAGGTTTTCTTTTTCATCTTCAAAATCATATTCATTTGAATCATTTTTTATTAATTCAGAAGAAGGTTGTCCTTTAAAAACTTTGAAGTTTAAATATTGATTAACAATTGATAAAATTAAAATATCATTTGAATCTTGTAAATATTTCATTAATAAATCATAAGAAATTTGACTAATTCGAATATCATATTTAGATTTTAAAAATCTTTGAGTTAATTCATTTTCTGTTAAAATTGATTGAGTTTGAACTCCTTTTTATAAAATTAAAAAAGAAAAACAAAGTTACCTTCTAATGTATGAATTTCGTTTCCATGAAAGTGAACATGTTGTGATTTATATTTATTAAAAAATTCTTTTGATTCTTGAATGTATCCTTTTGAAATCATTTCAAGATAAGAGTGAACAAAAATAGGGTATAAAATTTGAATTAGTTCGTTTTTGAATAAATCTAAAGAACTGTTAATCCATTCACATGTATTTTGATATCCATTTGTTAGTAATTTTGAAACTTCAGTTGTTTGATTAGAAATAGAAATATCTGGTTCATTTGAACTCGAAAAAGACAAATCTGTTACTTCAATGTCTCTTTTAATTTCTTGTTCGAGTGTATTTAATGCTTTTTTGTAACCTTTCTTTTCAAGATAATTTACAACGATACTCTTCAAAGCAGCTTCGTTCATCAACTAAAAACTGTTGTTTTTTATTAACATTCAATGATTGGTCTATTTTTTTTTTTTTACAAAAAAGAAAACAAAACGAGGAAACATGCATCATAATCAATATTATTTTATTCAAAGATAAATTTTTAAACTGATGAATCAAAAACTTCAAATAAATGTGCTTCAGTGTTGAAAATATATTTATCTAATGGGACATACTCCTTTGGACTGAACAACAAATAGAGATATTTCAATGTTTCAGATAAAAAGAAACTTTGTAATCCATTTGATTTTTCAGCTGGTATTTGATTTACATCTTTTATTTCAGAGTAACCAGATTTTGTTTTACAATGTTTTTCAATTGCTTCAAATATTTTCCATCCCATATCACAATATGTTATATTTCCTGTTATTCTGTATAAAATGAATAAAGATTCAACTAATTCAGGTCTCAATAAATAAATTGAAGATTTAACATGATAATCTTCCTGAAAATCATCATCAAAAAATACAACTTCTGGTCCAATTCCAGTTGAACTTCTTTGATATAATGTATAACAAGTATTAGCTAATTCTTCAGCTAAAAATAAATCTGATTCTCTTTTTTCATTTAATGAACCCAAAGCTAATGTACCAGCTAAGAAACAAACTAAATGATCAAATTTCCCATATTTTGTTGAGAAATTTAAATATTCTGAAATGTAAGTCAATTTTGAAGGTGATGATTTATGAACCATATATCTTTTCATTGCATCAATTGATTCTTTGTACATATTAAAATATTTTATCTCTTTTTTATTTGATAATAAATATTGTTTCAATAAATATTCATAGAAACTATCTCCAAGTGCACCAAATGAAATGTGAATCTTTGTGAATGTACCCTCTTTTTTTTTTTATTAATAATTAAAATTAGTACCATGTGTTCGAATATAACATGGATACAATCCAGGTATACGTGATTTTTTATTTTCTTTTATTAAAATATTTGTTATTTTGTCAACATAATTTTTATACTTTTCATCTTTTAAAAGATAAGATAAATATTGAAATTCAATTTGAAGTGTTCCTATTTCAGATAATAATGATTCATGTTTATGCCAATTTCTATTTCTAACTTCCCCTGTTTTTAAATTTATTTCAGTGAATGGTATTCCACTCCTTGAATTAAATGCAGGTAATAATAAATCTGCCATTTCTTTTGCTTTTTCAAGTAATATGTTGTCTTTGCTTAGTGTATATCCACCCAATAATCCACCAATAATTCGAATATTAGTTTCAAAAATACCAACCCAAACCTAATCAATTAAGTTAAAAACAAAGAAAAATTGAGTTTTACGTTTTTTTTAAAATTTAAATTTTTGATGAATAATAAAGAAGATTCATATTCTTTTGTTAAATTCATCAAGAGCATTGTATCTAATGCATCCAAAATTGTTACTCCAAATCCACCAAATGGATTTATTGACTGATTTGTTACAGGTTTCAATTCATCTTGCCCCTTTGTTGTTTAATTTTAGTTTTGTTTTATTACAAAGGAATGTTGAGTGTAACCGTTCCATACATGTTGAAAAGACTTTTTTATTGTTTCTCTTCTAAAATTTTGTTGTTGTTTGAATTCTGGTGTCTCAATAAACAATGGTGATTTAATTTTTGTTTTGATTTTGGTTGAAATTTTATTTTGAAAAAAATAAAATGCACTGATTAAAATCACCAAACTCAACAACAACAATTGTTGTTTCATTCTGACCAATGAAAAGAAAAAAAGAAATTAAAAAATTAGAAATAAATCAAAAACAAATTGATCATTGTGTTCAATTCAGAATTTGAGTAATTTTTATCCAATCGAAATTGTTTCAAATTTAATTTTGCACATGTTTTTGGTTGGATAAATATGTTAGATTTTTATTTTTCAGACAACAGTTCCTTTCATCCAAGACAACATGTCTCAAACTACTGAACATAAAGTTCAACAATTATTGAATACATTCGGAACTCAACTAGACAAAGAAGTACTTGAATCTGTCTTAGAGGTCAACAACTTTGACCTTCAAAACGCAAAAGAATTTTTAATGTTACAAGGAGCAGTCCCAGAAAATTATTATAATCCTACTCAAGAAAATTCAGTTCCAAATGATTATATGACAAAACCTTATAACTGGGTTGATCCAAGAGACTTCAAAAGAAAAACAACAAAGAAAGAAGAAGAAATTTTAAAGTATAAAAAAATATTTTTGGATGAAACATCATTTATTGAACATTTAAGATTACAAAAAGAAGAATATTCAATGTATTCAAGTGTGTTAGTTGTTATGTTAGACATTAATGTTGATTTATCACATGCAACTAAATCAAGAGTACTTGCTGCAGCATGGGGTAGAAGAGATCATGTATTAGCTGAACACTTACTTTCTTTAAAAAAAATTTTTCAATTACCTGAAGTTGTTAGAGCTATTAGAATTTTAGATACACCAAGAAAAATTAGACAATTAGAAAAGAAAATTCAATCAACAAAAAGTAAAAAGAAATCTAAATATAGATCAAAAATGAATGAATTAACAAATGAAATACCAAAAGATTGTTTAGTTTCAGTTAGTGGTAGTTTATCAAAAAGAGTTAAATTATGGGTACATGAGATACCAAAAAATCAATTAGAATTTTATGCACTTCATTTACCAAAAGAATTATGGAAAGAATTATCAGATATTATTCATTTTTCACCCAAAGATTTTAATTTAGATTATTTTCTTTCAAATTGTTTTGGTTTAGAAGCACCAAAAGATTCAATTGTTGCAATTTGTTCAGATAAAAAGAATTTAAAAGATACACTAAAATTAGTATCAAAATATGAAATTCCATATTCTTATTTACGTAAAAATGTGGTAAATATGACAAAAGAAGTAAAAATTCAAATTGTTAAATATGAAACAATTGATACCATTTTATGGTGGTATGAAGAATTTATTTCATCAGGTGGTGTAAATGAAATTGATTCAATTATTTCAAAACGTTTAGAAAATAAAGAAATACCAACATTACCTTATGGAAAATTAATGGAAAGAATGTTATATTTTTATAATAATAATGCATCATTTTATGAAAAATTAATACCAATAGCAGAAAATAGATTAAAAGAAATTCAATTAGAATTAGAACAACCTGTTGTTGTTTTAGGTGATGCATCATATTCAATGGATGTAGCAATTAGAACATCTACTATCATTTCTTCAATTTTAAGTGCTGTTTGTGATGCTGAATTAAAATTTTTTAATGTTGAATCATTTTCACCTGAAATTATTCCAAAAACAGCAACAGATGTTTTAAAAATAACTTCAATTACAAAAACAGATGGTTTAACTGCACCTGCATGTACCTTAATGAATTATTATAAAAAAAAGAAAAAAGTGAAATTATTTGGTATTCATTTTTTGAAATTAATATTTCCACAGTTCTTGTTACTGATGAAATTGAAAATGTTAAATTTGATGGAACTTATTTTTCACAATTATTTTATAAATACTATAAAGATGTTTATCCATCTAGAATTGTTATGGTTTCATTTTTAGAAAATCTTCAAGAAAAAGGTAGAATGGTAAAAGCATTAGAATCATTTGGAATCAATCCAATTCAATTTATTTTAGATGCAAAGAGACCTGATTTAACTAAATTAGATAAATTACTAGGTTTGTTATGTTCTGAAACTTCATTCTTTATGAAAAAATCACAATTAGTTTCAAATTCAATTTTAAAAAATAAAAATAATTTTAAAGATGCATTGAAAATAAAATTAAATGAAAAAAAAGAAAAATTAGAAAATGATGAATTAAAAGTATTTAAGAAATTGAATATTGAAGAAAAATTAGAAGAAAAAATTGAAAATGATGAATCAAAAGAGAAATTAGAAGAATATAAGTTATGTTCAATTTGCATTGAAAGAGAGAAAAATACTGTTCTTGGTTGTGGTCATTTATTTTGTGAAGATTGTTTGAAATTATTATTGGTAAATGAATGTCCTACATGCAGAAAAGAAATTACATCTCAAATGAAAGTTTATTTGTAAATCTTTTGAAGTTTATTTTTCAATAAACCAATTAAAAGGTTTTTTTTTTCTTCGCGAATCAAAATTCATTGAAAGTTGTCCTGTTAAAAGACTTTCAATACAAGCTAATATTTCATCGAAACAACAACAAGAAGAAAATCCGGAATAGTGGATGGATCAATTGTAAATAGAAGAAAAAATTTACATTTACATAAATTTACATTGGTATAATAAAATTTCCTTTTTGGAAAAAATAATTTTTTGTTTTAGGAAACTCCTTCGAGTCGAAGAATTTTTCGCCACGAACGAAAAATAAAAACATTTAAAATTATTTTTTTTTGCAAATTCCACCAATCATGTCAAATACAGAAACAAAAAAACTAAACTTGAAACATAAATTAAAAGGACATAAAGATAGAGTATGGCAATTAAGTTGGTCACCTGATGGTGAAATTTTGGCTTCTTGTAGTAGTGATAAATTAGTAAAACTTTGGAAATTAAATGAAACTTCAAATGAATATGAATGTATTGATACAATTGAATCAAAACATACAAAAACTATAAGATGCTTAGAATGGTCACCAAATGGAAAATATTTGGCTTTGGGTATTTTTCTTTTGAATCTAATTTTTAAAAGGTAGTTTTGACAGTTTCATTACAATTTGGAAAAAAACTTCAAGTTCAATGGAATTTGTAACAAAATTAGAAGGACATGAAAATGAAGTTAAAAGTGTTAGTTGGTCAAAAATAGGAGAAACAATGCTAGCTTCATGTTCAAGAGATCGTTCCATTTGGATTTGGGAACCTATTTCAAATGAAGGTGATTTTGAATGTCTATCTGTTTTAAATGGACATACACAAGATGTTAAAATGGTTAAATGGCATCCAAATAGAGAAATATTAATGAGTTCGTCATATGATGATTCAATACGAACTTGGACTGAAGACATTGATGATTGGTATTGTTGTTCAACATTAAATGAACATAAATCAACAGTTTGGTCATTTGATTTTAATAAATCTGGTGATTATCTTGTTTCTGTTGGTGATGATCAAAATTTATTCATTTCAAAATTATTTGAATCCAAAGATGTAGATGAACCTTTTGAATGGAAAAAAATAAAAGAAATAAAAAATGAACATAAAAGAACTATATATAGTGTGAATTGGTCAAAAGATAATAAATATATTGCAACAGGTTCAGGAGATGATTTTATTAGAATTTTTAAATGGAATGGTGAAGAAAATGATATTAAAAATATTTTTGAAATTAAAGGACATATATCTGATATAAATTGTGTTTCATGGAATCCAACAAAATTAAATCAAATTGCAACTTGTAGTGATGATAAATCAATTAAAATTTGGAATTTTGAATAAATGAATTTATTGTCTTCGTTTATGGGACATTTGAAGATAATTACTTGTTTGCATTTCATTTAAACGTGATATAGTTCTATCAAATGCAAATGCTTCATCAACACCTCCTTCCTCTTTTTTATCTTCAAATAATTTTTCAGGACAATCAACAGCAGAACATATTAATTTTACATGATGTTGATATAATTCATCAATTAATAATATAAATCTTCTCATTAAATCTCTTGAATTTAAATTAAAATATGGAATATCAGTTATAATCACTGTATGAAAATTTTCAGCAATCGCAATATAATCCACTGCTGAAAGTTGTTTTTCGCATAAATCTTTAAATGAAAATTTTGCAACTTTTCTTGCAGATAAAGGTACTAATAATGTTCTACCTTTAAAATCTAAAAATTCTGGTTCTGGATTTTCATTTTGTATTAAATTTTTAAATAAATCATCAATTATATTTTTTGAATTTTCTAATGGAAATATATAAACTTGTGATACTTTAGTACCACTTAATCTATAATCTTTTAATGAATTAATATCAATTATTTCATTTTTAGCTTTAATTACATCAATAAAAGGTAAAAATGAATCTCGATTTATTCCATTTAAATATAAATCATCTGGTCTTCTATTTGATGTTGCAAATATAACTGCACCTCTTTCAATTAAATTTTCAAATAATCTTTTCAAAATCATTGCATCAGCAATATCCGTAACTTGAAATTCATCAAAACATAATAACCATGATTCTTGTAATATTTCATCGCATAATTCAGGTACAAAATCTTTTCCTTTTTCTTTTTTTCTCAGTTGATACATTCTTGAATGAAAATTTAACATGAATTTATTGAAATGTGTTCTTTGTTTTTTTTTAATAAAAGAACAACAATCAAAAAATAAATCCATTAACATTGTTTTGCCAGCACCAACACCACCAAATATATATATTCCTTTTGGTGTTCTTCCATTTGAAGGTGAATAATCTTTTAAGTCTTCAAATAGTTTATCAATATATCTTAAAGAATATCTTTGTCTATCATCAGGTTTTATTTCACTTCTTGTCACAAGTCTTTCATATTCTTCTGAAGGTTTTTTGGTTGATAATTTTGTTGAATAATATTTGAGTTTAGAAGAATTAGCCTTGAAAAAACATCTCTTTAACATTATTCTCCGATCCAATCAATTTTCTTCATTTTTTCACAACATTTTTTTTAAAATTACAGTGAAATGAAAAGGAATTTCTTAAGATTAAAAAGTAAGATTGTAGATGTATCAGAATTTAAGCCAAATTGGTCAATTGAAAAAACAATGTTAAATAAAGAAGAAGAAATAAAAATATCAAAAGAAGAAATAAATAAATTATCACACTTGGCCAGAATTAATTTTGATGAAAAAGAAATTGAAACCTTTCAAAAAGATGTTGAAGAAGTTGTAAATTGGTTTAATATTATAAAAAAAGTAAATACAGAAAATATAGAACCAATGTATACACCTTTACAACAAAATGAAAAGTTAAATTGTTTAAATAATTCAAGAGATGATAAAGAAATAACAGAAGGAAATATACAAAAAGAAACATTAACATTAACAAATTTAAAAAAAGGAAATTTTTATAAAGTACCAAAAATAATTCAAGAAGATTAAATATTCTCTTTTGGATTTTGTTTTGGAAATTCTTCTGAAGTAAAGAAATCATCATATTCATCACCATTTGGTGCATCATCAATATTACTTTTTTTTTTATGATAGTCATTATTGTATAAATCATCATCTTCTGTTTGTTGTTGTTGTTCATTATTTTTGTGAATTGAAAAATTTTTTAATTTTTCTTCAATTGTGTTACAAAATCCACATTTATTGAACCAATATAATACAAAATGAATTGATATTAAAATGAACCAAATAACCAGTGGAAAAATAAACCATGGAAATGCAGTAATAAATCTTGTAAATGCCCATGTACAATAAATGACAGCATTTCCAATACAAAATAAAATTAAATGAATATAAAAATGATTAAAGTATTGATTAAAATTTGAAAATAATGTATGTAATGAAAATAAAATTATAAGAATTGAAATTGGATAAATACACCATGGAAATGAAAATCCAGTTGGTCCAACAATATAAACATTAGTTAAAATTAACATTGAAATAGTTGATGTACAAAATGTTACATGAATTGAATAAATCTAAAGAGATTAGTGTATATTTTATTTGTTTACTTTGTTTGGATAATTTGGATTTCCAATAATAAAAAGTATTCCAATGGTTAATACTATTAAATACTCTGGATAAATAAACCATGGAAATAATAAAGGTGTGAAAGTTAACCATGAAAGTCCAAAAAGTATACCTAATATCATCAATACAATAGATACTCTTAAAAATAATTTTGAATATTTATGTTCAAGTTTTAATTTTTCAACAATTACTTCATCTTCAATTGAATTAAACTTTTCATAACTTTTAACAAAAAAGTTTTTTTCTTCCATTTGACTGTTTTCCACAGATTGTGCTTGTATTTCTTCAGTCAAAATAGGTTCTGGAACATTTGGAGATTTAAAATCATCTCTAGGTACATACGTTTCAAAATCACCGTCCATGTTGATTTTTTGTCTTAATTGAACTAAATATAATTGGTTAGTAATTCTCCCCACCAATAAAATATGATGAAAATAATATTTGTTCAACAAAATTGGACATTAATTTCATATTCAAAATCTTTATTTTTTTTCTTTGCATTTTTTTTTATGAAAATTCCAATCATCCTTTTGACATTTTTCACTACAATAAATTTTTTTTAAACATCTACCACAATACTTTGGAGAACATTCAATTAATAATTTTTGACATTTTGAACATCTTTTAAACCTTTGATCTTCAATAATTTCAATTACATTTTTTTGACATTTTTGATCAGCTGAAACAGTGATTAAAGATGCATTTAAATCACCAAAATGTAATTTTAAACCACAAACAGTTGATTGATAAGATTTAAATGCATAAATTTTTTGACTTGTATTACAATCAATAATATTAATTACACCTGAATCTAAAGTACCAACAGCCAAATAAGTTGAATTTAAATCAATTGAAGAAATCATATTACTAAATTTAATTCTTGATTTTACTTTTTTATTTCTTCTATTCCAAATAAAAATATGTTGTTCACCTGATGAAACTAAATATGATTCATCAAAAATGAAATGTTCAATATATGAATCTCTAACTTGAAAATCAATAAAACTACCAATATGTTTTTTTGTATTAATTTCATATTCTAATATAATTCCATCTTCATTTAATAAAAATAATTCATTATTTGAAAATTGAAATTTATAAATTGAATTTTTGTTACCATATAAAATTGATTTTTTGTTTGTTTTTCTATCCAATATTATAAATGGTTCTAACATTGAACTTGTTGAATATATTATAAAATTAGAATCAAATTTAACTTGATTTATAATATAACATTCTTTCATTTCAATTAAATTCTTTTTACTTTTTAAATCAAATAATATAATTAAATGATTATTTGTAAATTGTAAAAATATTTCATTTCCAAATTTAAAAAGACAATTAACATTTTCATTTTTAAATAATGTTTTATATCCTCCTTTACTTTTAAAATCAACATATTTAATTGAATTCTTTTCTTCATAAATAACTCCAGTATTTGTTAAACAAAATTCATTTAAAGGTTTAATTTCATCTTCATCAAAATCAATATAAATTGGTCTTGATACACATTTTATTGTTGAAAAATCTAATTTACAAGGTGCAAAATTTGTAAATTTTAATTCATTATTTTCATTTTTTGGTTGAATTTTAATTAATAATGAAATTAATTTTTCATTATTTTCTTCTTTTTTATTCATTTCTTCTAAAATAATCATTGCTTCATCCATACGATTCTATTAAAGTTAAATTTTAAAAAATAAATTTACTAAATTTATTAATGATTCAATACCAAAAAATATAATTTCATCATTCATTTGAAAATGAGAATAGTATAAATACTTTTGATAAACATCTTCATATTTTTTAAATTTCATTAATTCATTTAATTCAATTAATATTTCATTTTCTTTTATTTCTTTTTTAATAAAATCATTATATTCTTTTAATTTAATTTCTCTACATTTTGGTATTGAATAATTACAAACTTGACAATGTGGTATTAATTTATCATTTTCACAATTCATTTCAAATTCATTTAATATATTTGAATAATATGTTGAATATACATTATATTCTTTAACTAATTTTTGAATTAAAGGTAATCCTTCTTTTATTTTTAATTTTCCAATTAATTTCCAAATTTGATAATAATTATTAAATCCACGTATTTCATGACTTTTAACTAAATATTTTAAAATTAATATTTTTAATTTTTCAAAAATAATTTCATTCTTTATTCTTTATAATCATGATTATTTAAAAAAATATAAAATATCACTTACAATTCATTTTGATTTGAAATTTCATTAAATGTTTCAAAAATAATTAATTCATCATAACAATTCAAATCTGATTGTTCACCAATTTTTTCTAATTTTTCTAAAATAATTTCTGAAATTAAAAAGAATTCATCTAAATGACGTATTAATAATTTTGATATTTTTTCAAAATCTAAAATCTTATTTCCTTTTGATAAATGTATATTACCTAATGGAAATATCATTATTAAATCATCAATAGATATCTTTTCAATAGTTAATAATATTTTATAAATATTTGAAAGTGATAATTTATGTTCTTCATCTCTAATCATACTACATAATGGACTGGAATGTTCATTTGTAAATCCTAATTGTTTAGCATTTTCATCATTAATTTTTATATTTTGAATTAATGGTATTTTACTATAAGGTATTTGATGATAATATAAAATTGGTCGATTTGTATATCGAACAAAAGGTGATGATTGAAATTTAATTTTAATATTTTGAAGTACTTTCATTTTTAAATTTAATAAATCAGCTATTTGAGATATTTCTAATCCTTCTTTAATAGTTTTATAAGCTAAGCCATATTTTTTTAATTCAACTAAAGCACTAGCTTTTCGATAATATCCTTTTACCCAATCTGGTGCAATTTGAATAGCTTTTATTGCATCATCTAATGCCTGTTTATATTGTTGTTTTTTTAAATGTACTAAACTTCTATTTGAGTATAATTGAAAACTTTGTGGTGACTCCTCGATACCTTTTGTATATAATTCCATTGCTAAATCTAAATCTCCTTTTTTAAGAGCTTGGTTACCTTCTTCTTGATGGTTCATATCTTTGGTCCAAAAAGAAAAAAAAAAAAAAAAAACTGAAGAGAAACGAACCAATAAAAATCTGGATTGAAGATTTTAAAATTCTTTTTTTATTTATTCCACCATTGATCTTTTTGTAATTGTATTCTAATATAATCTTTTACACATTGAATTAATTCATCACAATCCGAGCATTCATAAGTCAATATATTTGAATCCTATTTTTAGAATGATGATTAGAGACTTACTGATAATTCAATTGTAAATATATTATTACCATCTTCTGGATAAATATCAATAATTGAAGATATTTCAATAATTTCTTTTTTTCCATTTGTTACAAATTCCAATTCTAAATTTTCATTTTTTTCATTTTTTTTTAAATTCAATTCAATTTTTGATTGTATTTTTGATAAAATTGGATTTGAAGATTTTAAAATGAATGACTTTGGTTTTAAATTCATTGAATCTAATTGACTTCTCATTGAAACTAATTTATCTGCCATTGATTTTGCTGTAAATTCTTTTTGTTCAACTAATAATTTTAAATCAACAATTTCTTTCTCCCTTTTAAAATTATTTAATTCTAAGATATCTTCAATACTTTTGATCTAATACATTTTTTTGATCATTCATTTCATTGGACAATTCTTCATATCTTTGTTTCCATAATTTTGTTTCTAAAATTTCTTTTCTTTGTTCATCTTTTATTTCTTCAAATAAATTATTTAATCTTTTATTTTCTTCATCTAATATGATTAATCTATCTTCTTTTTCAAATGATTCATCTTTATATTGATTTAATTGTTCATTTGAAATTTTATACATTGTTTTTACATCAACAATCACTTTTTCAGAACAAATTAATTTTTCATCTAATGTTGTTATTTTATCTTCATAGAATCTAAAAATTAATAATTCATTGTTTTTTTACTCTATTTCTCTTTCTAACCTTTCACATCTTTCTTCTAATTTATTTCTTGGTAATTGTTTAATAGATATTTCTGTATTTTCTATATTAATACTAGTTTGTTCTTTGTTTCCAAATAAATTTCCAAAAAAACTTTTTGATGGTTGTTCTTCAGTTTTTTCCTTTTTTTTTTAATTTTTCAGAAAAAATGAATTTACATTTATTTTTATATATTTTTCTAATTCTTCTATTCTTTCTTTTAATGAATTATTTTCTAATTCATATTTTCTTGTCAAAATTTTCTTTCAAAATATTAATATTTCAATGATTACCCTCTCTTTATTTATTCTTTTTAAACTATCAAATTGTGCTAATGATTTAGCTGTTTTTAAAACTTCTTCTTTTCTTAATTTTCTTTCGTCAAGTAAAAATTGTTTTAAAATTTGAACTTTTTTTTCTAATTTTTTTACATCAATGGAAGGTTTCTCCAATTCTTCATCTGAATCAGATTCGTAATTTAAAGTTTTAGGTGTATGAAATACATTCCTTTTACTTGAAGACAGAGGTGTTTTTATTAAAAAATGTTGAGGACTACTCAGCATAGAATTGGACCTTGAAAGACCTTCATCTGAATATGTTGATTCATCTTCATCAAAATCTTCTGTTTTACTGTTACTGCTATTTCTATCTGAACGTGGAGTTATACTTCGGCTCATATTTATTCGTCAATCTTTATGATTGGCTGTTGAAATGAGAGTTTAAAAAAAAAATTAAAATTTATTAAACAGATATTTTTTTATTCCCTTTAAAATTTATCAAAAACATTAGAGTTCCAATAAAACTCAAAAAATAACCAACAAAATTAATCGATGAAAAATTTGAAAAATAAAATAACGAAATGAATAAAATAAAAGTATTTCTAAAAAGATGAAACTTTAAAGAACTTGAATAATTTAATAATATAAATGATATTAAAGTTTTAAAAAAATCTAAAATGCCATTAAAAATTAGAAATAAATTCTCATTCCTCGAATGAATAAATTCCCAAAATTTTAAGAATCTAAATTCAAAAATTAAAAAGAATGGAAATATTAAAAATATTGATATTGGTGTTAAATAATATATTAAATTAAATGAATCTATTCTTTCTTTCATCAGATATTCAATAAAAATCATTTGAGAAACTATGAATATTTAAAAGTGAAAAAAAGAACAAACCATTCAAAATTGATTCAAAAATGATCATATAAAAATGAAATATATTCAATTTTAAATGATTTGAAAATGATGATATTATAACTCCAATGGTTATTAAAATTGTTGAAATAATTTGTTTATTCTTCATTTTCATTTTAAAAAATATCATTTGAATAATTAAATTTAAACATGGTGAAATTGCAATTATATTGTTAATAAAGGTATCATCTGATTTTATAATATTAAAATTATGTAAAATTAAATTAAACGAAAAAATAAAACTAAAAAAAAAAGAAATGAGTGCGCGCAACAGTTTACCTCAAAGGTAATATTTTTTGAAGAAAATCATTCATTTCAATTTCTTTTAATGTTATATTCATTAATTTTGGTGATATTTTTAAAAATATAGTGACAATGATCCAACTCATAACTTCCAAAATTAAAATTGAATATTTTGAATATTACGTAATTGTAACAAAGTCAATGAAATTGGAAATAGAAACTTCAGTTTAACTAAGTTTGTATTATGTTTTTTGGAAACATGAAGTAAAAAAAAATACGCCAGCACAACGAAGAAAAGTGCAAACGATTTTTTAAATCTCATTTTTAGAATTTCTGATTGGATAGAATTTTATTTTGAATGTTCTTTTATCTCTTCAAATTTAGAATTAAAATTTCATCTTTTTTTACTTTCCAAAATATAAATTGTTCTTGAAATTGCCAACCAATCAAGTGTTTTTCTTCAAACTTGATGGATGAGGTTGAAGACAATGAATTATTTGAAGCATACACTGAAGACTTCAATGAAAAGATAATAGAGATACAGGATTTCTTTGACGTTCTCGTTAGTGAAACAGGTAAAACAAAGGAAAACTAATGGAAAACAGAAAAAACACCTATCCTGAATAGAATTAATGGTTCTTTAAAAATTCTGAAGAATATTGTAAGAAAAATTGACTAAATATTCCAGTATGAAAGAATAGATGACCAAATTGTTTCAAAACCGAACTCGGAAAAATTAAAAAATGTAGGAATAAAATTAAAACAACAACTGATCAAATACAATTCAAAATATGAAGAGTTCAAAATTGAAGAAGACAAAAGATTACTTTTTGAAGATAAAAATGAAGAGGTTACAAAAGAGTTGGATTTTGATAATTTGGAGAAAGAATCACTTGTCAAAAGACAAAGAAATTTAGAAAATACTTCACTTTCAATTTCAAAATCAATTCAAATTGTTAGTGAAACAGAAGAAGTTGGAATTGGTATAATACAAAATTTGGGAAATCAAAGAGAACAAATAAATAGTCAAATTGATAAGGTAAAATGAAAAAAAATAATTCCAATTGAATTTTTAGGTTGATATTATAAATAGTACAATGAGAATAGCTCGATCTATTATTGACAGAATGGAAGGTAGAGAAATGTATTTGAAAGTTATCATTGTTGTTCTGGTTTTGGTGAACATGGGAATGTTTTCTTTTACAGCTTATCTTTATCTCAACAAAACTTTGAAGAAAAAATGAAAAAAATGACACAGTATTAAAATAAATTGTTTTGGTGTTCCAAACTATTTCAAACAAAAAATAGCTGTGGTTATGAGGATCCTTTTTTGGATAAAATGTTTGGAAGGTGTTTTGGAACAAAATTTTTCCGTTGAACTTTGAGCATTCAAAATGTTTAATATTCCAATTTTTTGATTTTGAGTCAAAAACAAATTTTTTGGATTTTCCCTCCAATAAAAACGCTAAGATTTAACCAATCAAATTAAAACCCGCTGTTTTCAGTTGAACGACGTTATGAAACAAAAACAAATCAGGCTTCATCTCTTCGCTCCAAAGAATATAGTAAATCAACAAAACAAAGTAAGAATATCAAAAAACTAATTTTTAGACTGCCGAAGATGGAGAACTATCACCAAAAACACCATGCGAACCACCACTTTTTAAGGTAAGAAATTTTCCTTTTTTTACTTATACTTTTAGACACCAAAAGCATGTCCACCCACACCAAAGAAGTCACCATCAACATTAAAGAAGAATAACCATGCACGGACTTCATCAATAACGCTCTTTGACGAACAAAATGAATTAAATTTTAGCTCGGACTTGGAATCAGATACAAGCTTTGATGAAGAAAATCTCCTGAATTGTAGTGCTCAATTGGAAAAAACAAGTATTTCTATGCCTCACAAAAGAAAATTGGATTGTTTAAAAAGTAATATGTCCAATAATCTGCCTTTGACACCTTCACCTTGGAAAACTAAAAAGTTATTTGACGATTTTGGATCAACTTCACAATTATCAAGTCCTGGTCTTGACGCATTACCACTTGCTACCAGTTTTAGTGAAGGAGCACTTTCACCTATTTTTTCAAATGAATCACCAAATGACTCAATAGAAACACCAACAGATATCAGAGGATCAGGGTCGTACTTTGAAGATTCTGATGATGAGTTTGTAAAAACAAATGATGATCTTGATTTTCCTTCAACACCTCCAAGATTAACACAAACACAAAGTGAACCATCTTCACCAAAAGGTTTATACCCAGGAAGGTTCTCAATGAATTCAAAAGTTCATGTGAATGCTTTTTCACCGATGAGATCAGCTCCAAAATTTAATTTACCATCAAAACAGCCACCTCCAAGTCCATTTGAAAAGCCACCAAAAAGAAGAAAATCTTCTGAATTGTCTTCATCACAAGGAGATAAATTCTCACAAGACTCAAATGGTAAAAATTTATTTCAATTTTTAACGTTATTTTCAAGTGATTGATGTTTATTTCTCGAGGTACATAACTGATTTCAAAGAAGTCAAAGTATTGGGTTCAGGGTCTTTTGGAGAAGTTTCAAAATGTACATATAGAATTGATGGAATTGATTATGCCATTAAAAAAACAACTAGAATGATTTACAACGAAAAATATGAAGAAAAAATTTTAAAAGAAGTATATGCACTTGCTACACTTGTAGACAATCCTCATATTGTACGATATTTTTCTGCTTGGGTTGAAAATAAAAGATTATTCATACAAACAGAACTTTGTGAAGGAGGTTCTTTATCTGAAAAAGTAGGAAATGAAATATTTTCAGAAAAAGATTTATTATCACTTCTAAGACAAATATTATTGGGGCTGGTTCAAATGCATGACTTAAATTTAGTACATTTAGATATTAAACCAGAAAACATTTACATCAAATTTGATTATCAAAAAAAAAGAATTTATAAAATTGGAGATTTTGGACTTGCTGCTTCTTCATTATCAGACACTGAAACAGATATAGAGGAAGGTGATTCTCGTTATCTAGCTGAAGAATTATTGAACGAACAAAACCCAGATTTGACCAAAGCTGATATTTTTGCGATTGGAGCTACAATTTATGAGCTTGCAAAAGGAAGTTCTCTCCCAGAAAAAGGTGAAGAATGGCATGATATTAGAAATGGGAAGTTAAAACAAATTTTTTATTCAAAAGAGTTTGTTGATTTAATAAAAAAGATGATTCATCCAAATCCAAAGATGAGACCTTCAGCAAGAGAATTGTTGACATCTCAAATTGTTCAAAAATCTGTCACTCAAGAAGAATTGGAAAAACAATTCATAACTTTGGCAAATACATTGACAAAACAAAAACAAGTCGAAAACATTCTCAGAGAAGAAATTGAAGAGCTCAGAAATCAATTGAAAGAAAAATAAATCTTTTTTGTAAATAACTCAAAATTCAAATAAAAAATATCAAAGTTTTGATTTTTTGAAAGGTGTTTTTTTATTGGTCATTGTTTACTTTGTTATGTCAACAGCAAAACACTCAAAATTCCGTCATATTTTCGCAAAACCAAAAACATCAAGTGTGTATACTGATGTACAACTTGGTGTATGCTCTCAAGAATCTGCTTTGATTGCATCAAATAAAACTTATTTTGCTGGTAAAAAAAAAAAATGATTTTAACACAAAAAAAGTTCCATGGTAAATTGTCAAATATTTATAAAACATTCATTTAGGAAAGGTGGAAGTTTAGGAATCTGGCCTGTTGCAAAATATGGAAGATTAATTCCAATTGGAAAAGAAACAGGAGATTATCAAGTTAGGACTTTTTGGTTTTTAAATTATAGTTATTTGGACATACTGGAAAGATTACAGATTTTAAATTTTCACCATTCCATGAAGATCTTCTTGCAACATCAAGTGAAGATGCTACTTTAAAGTTATGGAAAATAAACCCTGAAAAAATAACATTTCAAAAAACAGACTACACTGCTGACTTTCAAGGACATGATAAAAAAGTTAACACATTAAGTTTTCATCCAACTGCTGAAAATGTATTAGTTTCAATGGGAAATGATAATTGTGTAAAATTATGGGACATTGAAAAAGAAAAAGCAAATTACTCAATTGAAACTGAAAATTCAAATACATTTAATGTTTCTTGGAATTATACAGGTTCTCTTTTTACAAGTGCTGGAACAGATAAAAAAATGAGAGTTATTGATCCAAGAAGTTCGGAAGTTGCTTATGAAAAAGAAACAGAAAATCTTGGCACAAGAGGTTTTAGAAGTTATTGGAAAGGAAGAGATAACAAAATTATTACAATTGGTTATAACAAACAAAGTGACCGTCAAATTCAATTATTTGATTTAAAGAATTTAGATAAACCATTGGATACAATTAAAAGTGATAACTCTGCTTCAACAGTATTTCCATACTTTGATGAAACTATCAATGTTTTATACCTTTGTGGTAGAAGTGATGCAACAATCAGATTATTTGAAATTGGAAATGATTATATTGAATTTTTGACTTCGCACAGGTTTTTTATTTTTTATATTTTTAAATCATATTTAAAGTGCTGGAACTCAAATTTCAGGTATGTGTGAAAGACCAAAAACTGAATGTGATGTTAAAAAGCATCAAACAATGTCATTTTTAGTTTTAACACCAAAGACTGTTGTTCCACTTGATTTCTTTGTACCACGTAAATCTGAATACTTTCAAGATGATATTTATGAAAATGTAAGAGATGTATCAACACCTTCAATTACAGCTGAAGAGTTCTTTGAAGGTCAAGAAGCAGATCCAAAACTCATTGACTTAAAACCAGAAGATATGAAATCACAATCTGAAATGGGAGCAGTTGAAGTTTTAAAACCAAAGTATGATTTTCAAAAAGAACAAGAAAAAATTGAAAAAGAAAAAGAAAATTCAATTGAAAAAAATTTACAAAAATTTGATGCTGTTTTAAATAGATTTGATCAATTTTCAGATTCTGAAGATGATAAACCTATTGATTCAGATGATGACTGGTAGAAAAAAAAAACCGTTTTTTTTTTTTTTTTTTTTTGACTTGCACTTAAAAATCTTAAAAAATAAATTATTATTGTTTCACATGTTTAAAATTATCTTTGTTTAAAAGGAATTTATACTCTGGTGTATCTTGTCCTGAAAAATTCCAAGAACCATCTTTTCCAGGTTTAAAGAATTTTTGTTTATAAGTTTCACCTTTTTCTTCAACATCTTTTTTTGAATTTCTTGCTGTTGTTTCTACTTTATTTTTTGCCTCTGCAGCCATTTCTAAATTATTTTCTTTAATTGCTTTTGTTAAATCTTTCCATAATAAAGTTGATTCATTTTCTAAATGATCTTTTTCTGAAGGAATATGTTTTGTAATTTTTGGATAAGTCTTTGCATCAAATAATAATACTTTTTGAGCTCCTTTTTTATTTTCTGTAATATATATCTGTGTATTCCATTTTCCAGAAATTGTAAAAAGTTTTTTTCCTTTTTTTGTAATTTTACCATCAACACAATTATAATCACCTCCAATCCATGGTTTTGCTTTAAAATTAAAATTCACTTCCATATTTGTTTCTTTACAAATAATATTGGTTTCTCCTGAATATTCAAATACTAATTTACCAATAATGATACCTCTGCAATATACCTAAAATTATAAGTTAAAAAATATAATTCATCATTACATCAGGCCATGAAATATTATAATTTTCTTTATGTTTTGTAAAACTAACATCTAATTGACCTGCAGCTAAACTACCAACTGAGTTTCCATAAAATCTTGATTGTGGATGATACCATCCTTCCATAATTACTCCTTTTTCTTTATTTTCTCCATAAACAGCTGATATTGGTGGATGATGAGACATCTAATATTAATTTTTTTTTTTTTTTACTTGTTCAGCAAAATAAGTCATGACAGAATCATCTTTAAAATTATATCTTGCACGAAATACTTCACCAAGAACAGGATTAAATGGTCTATTTTGTTTTAATTATTTTTTTCGTTTTTTACTTTTTTACTCCTCGAGGTTTAACGTGCCAACCTGATAAATACCATCTAACTACCTCAATCATACGTTCAACATCTGAATTTAAATCAGGTGCTCTCATGATAATATCACTATGAGACATTAAATCAGTCAATTTTTCCAGTAAAGAACGAGGTTCTAAAAATTCGCATGGAATCATGATTTTTGTAAGGTCCATACCCCATTTTAATTGTTTCATGAGTGAAAACATAATACTTTTTGTTTCTTCATCAACAATTTCAACATCACCTTCTTCTGCACCTTTCAGAGTAATTTCTTCTTTTTCTTCTTCTGTTGTTGGTATATCACTCATTCTTCTTTCTTCACTCATTTGAGAGGGATAAATATCACTTTCACTCTTTCTTTCTTTTGTTAAACCTTTGTTATTGTTCATGTGCATTGGTTTTAACGTTTTAAATTGTTGATTGGTTGATAATGTTCCTCAGTTTTTTTAAAAATAGAATTCAAAAAAATTACTCATCACAGTAGATCTATGTAGAAATGTTAAAACAAATAATTTTGAATAGTTCCACCAATTAAATTATTCAATGGGATTTGCATTTTCCAAACCAAACCTAGAAACACTAATCACTTATGCCCTTGAACCAAACTACAAAACACCAACATTGGATAAATTTGAAGATTACATGAATATGGTTCATCCTTTGGTTCAGAATGAAGCAGAATTTGAAGAAAATTTTTGTAAAATTAGAAAGAAAGTTAAATTTTCACATAACTTGCTTGAAGAATAAAATATAAAATATTATTTATTTGAAGTTTTTATATTGCCAAACTGTATCCAATGCATATGGTTCTGTGATTGTAACACCTTCTTTTTTAATTGTAGAAACTTGAATTTTGTTAATTGTTCTTGCATCACGATAAAATAAAACTCTCATTGATTCTTCTAAAATGTTTTTTGCTTCTTGTTCTGAAATTTTTCCTTGTTTGTCATCATAATGTTTACGAAGAAGAGGAATTGCAATATAAGCACCATATCCAGTAGCAATTGTATTATCTTCATAATGTGAACCTACAAGATCAACAACTCCAAGAAATCTAAATGTTATTTTTTTTTTTTTTTTTTACGGTTTATCTTCTTGAAAACCTCCAACAACAATTGAATTCCATAAAGGATCAAATTTACCTCTTCTTTCATACATCATACGAATTAAATAATTATAAATTTCAGATGGATAAAGTTTGGCTTTATCATCAAAACAATAATCTTTGTCACTAAAAAAAAAATAAAAAAAAAAAAAAAAACGTACACCAATTCTTGAAGATTATTTGAGATATGTTGAAAATCGCTCATGTCACCTGATCCACCAATTGCGGTTGAATCACCAACAGCAGATAATCTTGAAAGACTTCTGAATCTTGCCATTGACCCATAAGAGCCTAATGTATCTGCTGCTAACATAACACCACCATCAAATTTTATTCCTAAAACTGATGTACCTGTGACCATAGGTTGTCTTTAAAAAAATATAAAAAATAATTTAAAATTGGATACTGAGTTCTTTGTTTTGTATTTGTAGATGGCTTTTGTATTCTAAATGTTAAATAAGAGATTATATTTACGGTTCTTCAATGTGTTGTTGTCTTTTAAATTCTTCAACAAAACTCATCCTTATTATTTTTAGATTTGTTTCCTGTAGTTTTTTATTGGTGGGTTTTTTTCAGCCAATAAATATTTTTCTCCTTCACAGACCTGAATTTACCTCAATTTTCGACTATGTTCACCTCTTTTCCAGTTTGAATGTTCAAAGCACTGAATATTTTATTTTTGGATTACCTACTTATACCTAGAATAACCTTTAATTCCGATTGGTTGGAAAAGTTCACCTTTTGATGAAGACAAACAAAAAGAATATTGTTTGGTGTTTGATAATCGTTTTCTTTGGATTGAATGTTATACTGCAAATTATATTTATCTACAGAAGAAAGGAGCACATTGAAATAGAAAGAAATACAAAAGATGGTTTAAAAACAAAAAATATGTATCCACCACTGCTACAACTTTCTGAAAATTTTCCAAAAATTCAGATTATAATGCCTACAATGTACAGAAGAACCACAGGGTATGAGTATCTTGGAAAAACATTCAGGAGTTTCAGTTCAAGTTTATCCGGTTTGAATGTTGATTTTCAAGTGAACGCTTTTGAAAGAAAAAGTATTTTTAATAATGATGTTCCTCTTAAAGACTCAAATTTTAAATTGACCAAGTTCCAACAAGATGAAAGATTACGTAGTTTTTTGAAAGATCCTGATCAAGAACTAAAAAGAGTCCAAAAAAAATATGGTGAAGTAAATATTGAAAAAATACATAAGTGGAACAATCAAGCACTAGATTGGATGGCTATGATGAATATTTGGAGAAATACAAATTGTTCAGATTCAAAAATTTTTCTTTACATGGAAGATGATTTTGAGATATGTGATGGAGCAATGTCTCATATTTTGAGTTTATATCAATGGGGTGAAATGCATTTAGATGAATGGTTGGTAATTAGATTAACATTTGGGTTTTCTGGCTTGTTAATGCAATGCAGAGATATTCCAAAATTCATGGAGGTAATTGAAAAAACTTCAATCAATCAATCTTTTCCAAGTAAGGGATATTAATACTAAATTCTAAGTTGATACTGCATTGGCCCTATTTTGGGATCCATTCAATTCTAGACAAACTCGTGCTCACCATGCTTATCGATATATTTTATTTGAGCATATTGGATATGAATCATCTGTTGGGAATAGAAGAAATAGAGATTACAAGTGCTTTGGTTTAATGAAATCACCAATATTTCATTATCAAGAACAATTTGATTGGAATTGTGAAAATTTCATGATGTCACCATGTAACAAAGAATCAGTTAAACAATTGGTATTTCGTCATATCCCATATTCAGATGTTCCTATTGACCATACAACAAGGGAAGTATTAATGCGTAGAATTGGACATGAAATAGTTGGAGGTGAAAATATTTTTCGAAGGTCATGCACTCAAATTTGTGAAGATATGGATATGAAATGTTCACCAAAAGCATTTCAATTCTTGAATAATTGTGAAACAATAAAAGAAAAAATGAATGTAAATTGTAGATGTTATAATATGATTGATGATGAAGGTGATTCATTACCTTTGTATGACCTCTCAATGAATGTAACTTTTGTTATTCTAATTGTCAAAAGGAGTGTAAATTCTTGGTAAATGTTACTTCAACTTGTGATTCTCAAAGATGGGGATCCAAACGGATATGCCCATGTATGATATTATCTGACGAAGAACTATCTATGTCACGACAAGAGCCGAGACACAAGGGTGATAAAGATGATGTGTTAACAAAATTTAATCACATTATGAAAGAATTTTATACCAAAGTCGAAAAAGATTCTCTTTTGGATGAAGAAAATAAAAAAGAATCACAAATATTCAAGAAAATTGTTGAAAATGGTCCAGTCAAACCAAACAGTAAACTTGCAAACGATATGGCCGAACTTTTGGTGCAAATGAAAAAAAATCAAGAAAAAGAAAGAACATCAAAAGCATTGGCGGACAGAGAAGATTTGAATAAATTCTAACATCCTACTAAATTACTTCATACTTTGTTCAAAATCCAAACAAGAGTTTGTTTTTTGCATACTGACACCACATTGGTGGATCGTTTACCCAATCAAATTGATTAGTAATTACCCAATGATTCAACTTTCTTTTCTTCGATGATCTCATTGGACGAATCAACAATAAATATCATTGGTTAACGGTTTTTTTAAAGGTAAATTACGAAAACAAAACATGTCAATCGCTAAAACATTCAGCCACCTCAGCAAAGATCTTCTCACCGAAACTTCTTCAGCATTCAATCTTCATGTCACCAAAAGCTCAAAAAAAGAGAAATTTGGAGAAGCAGTTTCAGAAAAAGCAACTTTAAAAGGAATTAATCAACTCCTTGGAGCTCTTGAAAAAGATACCTGCAAAGTCATCCTTGAAAAATATGGTGAAAAAGTAGAACACAATAGCAAAATTAAAATGCAACAAAGTATTCAAAACGCAATAAAAGACAAAGGAATGGATTCTGTTTTCAAAAATCAAAGCTTAGAAACACTCAAAAAATGTATCAAAGGGTTATCATCAAAACCAAAAGCAACAAAACAAAGTGAATTGGCAGAAGAACTTGAAGATCATATTCAAATTGCAGGTTTGAGAGAAATGTTAGAACAAATGAAAAAACCATTCATCACAGAAGTTTTAGAAGAATTAAAATTAAAAAAAACTGGAAATAAAGAATCAGGAATCGAAAGAATTGTTGCTAATGCGTTCCCAGACTTGGTAACAGTTGAAGAAAAAGAAGAAGAAAAAGAAGAAAAAAAAGAAGAAAAAAAAGAAAAGAAAGAAAAAAAATCAACTGAAAAAAAAGAAAAAGAACAAAAAGAAAGACCACCAGTTCCACCTTTAAAAAAAGGGATCACTTATGATCAAATATTTCAATCATATTACGCAAGTGAACTAAAAGATTATTGCAAAAAAGAAAAATTATTGAGTCATGGAAATAAACAAGAAATGATAAAAAGAATTTTGGCTTATCTTGGAGGTGATGTTACAACAACTAAACCAGGTAATAAAACATCAAAAAAAAGAAAAGCATCACAAAAAGCTCCAAAATCTGATGCAAAAAAAGTTAAAAAATAAATATTTGTACAAATAATATACAACACTCCTTATTGCTCTTCAAAAAGATATGATCATATTTTTTGTAACCTATTTGATGATACATTAAAGAAAATGAGAAAAATGATTTTTTATTGGTTAAATATTATTTTCTAAAAGAGACTTTGGAATTTCTTTTTGTTTTAATTCAAAATCCAAATCAATTTCATCTGGATTAATTTCTTTTTCAAGTTGTTCCATTGGATTTTCAATTTCAACTCTTTTTCTTTTTTTTTCTTCTTTTTTTTCTTCAATTACATTTTTAATTGTTGTTGCTTGATTAATATTAATTGTTGAATTGAATGCAATTGATACAGTTCTTTTAATTCTTAACATTTCTTTTGCAGTTTCTGGATTACCATGAAATTTTTCAAATTCAAACCAAAGATCCCAAAATTTTAAATCAATTGAAGGATCACAATAATTTGAAGCATGAATATAAATTGCTCTTGCTCTATCAATTTCACCTAATTTTCTTTCTAAATCAGCATATTTTAAACACATATCTCTAATGGATCTATTTGGTAAAGAATTTATTGCTTTTTCATAAATATCTCTAGTTTTTGAAACACCAAAATATTCTGATGCTCTATTTATATAAATTAAAAACATTTCAATTTTTTGTTCATTTTTAATTTTTGAAATTGAACGATCATAAATAGTCATTGCATTTTTAGTTAAACCAAAATCTTCTTCAAATTTTGCATAAAGTAAATAAATATTCTTTGAATAATCATTTGGACATTTTAATAAACATTGTTCAAATAAATCTCTTGTTCTTTCAACTTTTGTATCTTTATATCTTTTTATAAATTTAATTAAATAATGAATCCAAATATGATAAACTTGTGGATATCCAAATAAATGAATACCTTTTTCATATGCTTTAAATGATAATTCAAAATATTTTCCTTCTTCAAGTAAATTTGAATAATTTATAATCATTTGTGGTGTAATAATCTTTAAATCAATTATTTTATCATATATTTCACAAATACTTTCAATTGTACCAAAACATTCTTCTAAATCACATGCTAATGTCCATAATTTTAAACTTTTAAATAATTTCTTTTGAATTGGTAATTTTCTATATTCTTCTTCTTTTAACCAACCAATCAAATTCATTTTTGGTATTTCAATTGATCTTTTAATTAATTCATGTGCTTCAATATAATTCTCATTTAATAATTCCATTTCAATCCATTCAGTCCAAATAGATGCTAATTCATCAACACTTTTAAATTCTTTTAAAATTGAAATTTCAAATATTCTTCTAGCTGATTCAATATTTTCATTTTTTAATAAAAATTTAGCATAACTTATCCATAATGTATATAATTTACCAATACACATTTTTGGATTAATTGTTTCTAATGCCATTTTATAAGTTAAATGTACTTTTAATTTATCTTGTGAAAATATTTTAATTCTTTTATGCCATTCATAAACATTATGTGGATTTTGTGCTAATTTTACACTATTATTTAATTCTTCTCTTCTTTCAATTAAATTTTCAAGTTTTAATGTCCAATATTCAATTTCATCTTTTAAATTAAAAATATCTTCTTCTTCTTCTTCTTCTTGTTGTTCCATTTTTAATGAAATAATTGAATAAAGAAAATTTGAGTATGATTCAAAAATTAAACCAAAATCTTTTACAGAAGCTACTTTTTCCATACCTTCTTCATAAGTATCACATGATTTATGTAAATCACCTTGATTCAAATAATATGTTGATAAATAAACCCATAATTGTCCAATTTCTGTATCAAATTTTTTTAATGCTTCTTTTATATATTTTGTTGGATCAATATTTTTAAAGTATTCAGCTTTTGTTGAAATTAATTCACAAAGTTCAATCCAAAGATCATTTTTTGATTTTTCATAAATACTTCGAAATGAATCTTCATTTACAATTTTACCAAGATTTATACATGCTTCTTCATAATTTTCTCTTTTTATCATTTCTTCAATATATTCTTCAATATTTTGTGGTTCAAGCATTAAATATCTTTTATAAATTGACATTACTGTTTCAATAGGTATATATTTTTGTTGTAAAAATTGTTTATATAATTTCCAAATTCTTTGATGTTGAGTTACAGGTAAACTTTGAAGACTTCTATCAAATGTTTCACGTGTTTTAGTAATTAAATTTTGTTTCATTAAAAATTTTAAATATTCTTCCCAAATACGAGGCATTTTATGCATAAAAATAAGAGCTCTTTCAAAACATTCATTTGTTAGTTTCCAAACAGAATTGTTTAAATCAAAATCATCTGCTTGTCTAATTCTCATCTGAAGGTATTGGTTCCAAAGTTTATATGATCCAGGAAGTGATTCTAAAGCTCTTTCATATAAAAGATTCAGCACGTTCGGATTGGTTTCTGGATTTCCAAGTTTTGCTTCAATATAACGTAACCATGACTGTAGTTGAATTGGATTTTTTTGAACGTCATCTTCATAAGTATAATCCTCGTCTGTTTGAATCTCAGAAACTAACAACTTTGCGAATGAAGTCATTGAAATTTGTTGGCATTCAATTGGTCAACTGATTTCAAAATTAAAAAAAGTTAATTTATTTCATTTAAATTGAAAATTTATTATTTTTTGAAACATCAAAAAAAATATTTTCCAATAATCCAATTTCATTGGTTCAATCTTCTGTCATAAAAAACGTTAAAACCGATGGAAGCAACCAAAGAAGATATCAATGAAACCACTTCAACAAATTCAGAAGAAATAAAAGAAGAAACAAAAGAGAGTTTTGATGAAAAAAAAGATTTAACAAAAATTGAAACTGTAAATAAAGAAGAAAATGTAAAGACATCAGAAATCATTGAAGTCACAAATAACACGGAAGAAGAGATTGAAGTTATAAAAAAGGATGGTGAAATTACCGAAGTAACAACTTCAAATGAATACATTTTATCTTTGAAAGAAAAATCAATGAGAGACTCTAAAGAATTAGATTTAACAAATTTAGAAATTGTAGAATTCCCAGAAGAAATATTAGAATGGGATTATTTGAAAAGAATTTTATTGGGTAAAAATTCAATTTCTGAATTACCTTCAAACATTGATATTTTTGGTAAAAACTTAAAAACATTAGATTTATCACAAAATTGTTTAACAAAATTACCTGAAACATTTTCATTTTTAATTCATTTACAACATTTAAATCTTGGATTTAATCAATTTAAAGAGTTTCCAAAAGAAGTATTAGATTTAACTTTAAAGAGTTTAGATTTAAGTTTTAATTTACTTTCTAAAATTGATTTTGAATTAACAAAAATGGAAACACTTGAAGAATTAGATTTATCAAGTAATCAAATTACTGATTTACCAATGGAATTAACTCAAATGAAGAAATTAAGAAAAATACAAATTAGAGGAAATACACCACAATGTGAAGAATTAAAATTTTTAGAAATTGAATTTAAAGTTAATGGATTTAGAGATTCACAAGTTAGTACACCAGTTGGATCACCAGATCGAAAGAAAATTGAAGGACAAGTAGTATTTCAATCAATTAAAAATGTTATAACTATGGATAATTTAAATATAATTAAAAAAGATTTAAAAGATTTAAATTTAATAAATTCATCAAAATCATTAATTCAAATTGAAAATGGACAAGAAATAATTAATATTCAAAATGGTGAAATTGAAAGAGGAAAAGTAATTTTAGATTTATTAGAAAGTGAAGCAAAATATATGGCATTATTAAATTCACTTGTTGGTAATTATGTTTTACCTTTAAGAAAAGATGCAGCACCAATTTTAAAAAAATTAAAAATAACATCAAAACAATCACAAGCTCTATTTCCACCTGAATTAACTTCAATGATACCTTTTAATAAAGGTATGTTTAAAAAGTTACATAAAGAAGCTAAAAATGGAATTAAACCTATTTGTGATATTTTTAATTCTCATGAAGGATTATTTCAAATGTATGTAAATTATACAAAAGCCTATCAAATTTCATTAATTCAACTTCGAAAATTAACTGAACAAAATGAAAAATTTAAACAATGGTGTTTACAAAAAGCACAAATTACAGAAGAAGATTTATCAACTTTTTTAATTTTACCAATTCAACGCATACCAAATTATGTTTTCTTTTTTGAAACTTTAGTTCAATTAACTGAATCAACCAATGAACATTTTGATTATTTAAATAAAACATTGGAAATGATATCAAAATATTCAATGATGTTAAATAAAATATCAGAAGAAAAAATTGAAAATATTGATGAATTAACCAATGATGATCCAGATTCAATTTATCAAGGAAAAAAATTAAGAAGAAGAAATTCTCTTCATAAAAAGAATTTAAATGGTTTTTCAGATTATTTAAATCTTGAAGAAAATTTAAAAATTAAAGAGTTAATTAAAAATCAAAAATTATTATTTTCTTCAGAAATTGAAGAATTTAATGAAAAATTAAAATCAATTTCAAAAAATTTAATTTTAACTGAAAATAATATTTATTTTTTTGATTCAAAATTAAAATTATCTTTAGATTTAAATTTAAATAATTTAGAAGAAATTCAAGTTTCAAAATTAATTGATGGTTTTTTAATTTTTAAAATTGATAATCAAAAATCAATTTTAATTCAATCAGAAAAGAAAACTGAAATATTAACAATTTTAATTAAATTATATAGAAAACTATTAAAAAAAGAATTAAAAATTGAAGTATCAAATCAGTAAGATTTATATTTAATTTAAATGATTTATTATTAGATTAAAATTTAATAATTTAAATTTAAAATTTAAATCAGAAGACGAAAAAAAAGAGAAAGAAGAATTTATTTTTAAAAATGATTCAAATGTTGATATTTTAATTCCAATAATTTTTGATGAACCAAAGTTATCTCATGTTTCATCATTTGTTCATGTTAAAGGTAAATCTCAACCAATTGAATTAGATCCAAAAAAAACGAAAATAATTTCTTTACCAAGAAAAGGATCTGCTTATAATGTTGAAGTTCAAATTATTGTTAATGATTATTTAGAAGATTGTCAAATTGTTGAAATTATTGAAACTTTAGCAACTAAACAAACTTTTATTTCAAAAATATCTCCAATGGGAAGAAGAGATGAACCTTTTGTATTTCAATTAGCTGGAAAACAACCAAATTTTGCTATTTTTGGTAAAACTAGAGTTAGAGTCATTTTAGCAGACTCTGCCAAGAATATTTTATTGGAATTAAAATTTGAGTACTTTCCAATTTAATAAATTTTTATTTTCCAATTTTTTTTTGTTTTTTTCTTTAAAGAAAGAAATAATCAAATTTAAACAATATTTATAAAATTTTTATTTATTCATTTAACCAATTTTCAATTGAATCTTTTTCTTCTTCTTTAATTACTAAATTAATTTTATTTTTTGATTCTTGTTTTTCAACTGGTTTTGGTGAAAGAAGTTTCTTATCTTGTTTTACATTTTTTTTTGATTCTTCTTCTTGTCCTTCAATTTGATATTTAACATTTTGGAAAATACAAATCATACTTTCTGTAACAGTTGTAAAATAAGCACCTGCACCATCAACAGCTAAACCAACATTCTTTTCTTTTTTTCCAACAGAAATATTAAGTTTTTCATTTCCTGATTCAATTTTATGCATTTTTACATTTGGTGAATTTGAACAAGTTGAAACGACATATGTACCATTTGGTGTTACTTTGAGAGATGTAATTGAATCTTTATGAGCACCTTTAATAGTTTTAACATTTTTATAAGTTTCTGATAACCAAACACGAAGTGATCTATCACTACCTCCAGATAAAATATATTTACCATCATCTGTCATTGTAACTGATGTAACTGAACCACTATGTCCTTTTAATGTTTGTAAATCTGTTCCATCTGCACCCCAAACTTTAATAGTACCATCTGATGATCCAGAAAGAATAAATCTTCCATCTTTTGATGCAAATACACAATGAATACATTCACCATGTTTTCCCATATTTTTTACAACATCTGGATTTTTAATATCATAAGAATTCAATTTTCCATTTGAATGTCCACAAATAATTTTTTTTAAAGTTGCAGTTGGTGTAAAACATGTAACATCTTGTTCAACATCAAATGAAAGTTTTTCAGCACCATCATCAAAGTTCCAAATATGTACTTTATTATCAGTTCCAATTGTAATAATATCCATTCCATTTGTTGCAACATATGCAGATGCATTTTTAATTGATTTAACTTTCTTTCCAGTTGAATATTCCCAAACATCAATTCCTTCATATTCTTCAGTTTTTACACATGTAACAATAAAATCTCCAAGAGGTGTAATATCAACTGATTTTAATCCAGCACATGGTAACTTTCCTTGTAATTTAATTTTTGAAATTGTTTCAACTAATTGAATTGATTTTTGTTGTTTTCTTGGTGACATATTAAATATACTTGATTTAGATTTTAATGATCCATCTTTTGCATCTTTCATATCTAATTTTGGTACTTCTTCTTTCTTTTCCCAATCTGGTGCCAAAAATAAAGAATTCCATGTTTTTGAATCATTTCCACAAGCATATAATTCATCATAAACAATAGCAAATGTTGCTCCTTCTGTATATTCTGTGAATTGTTGTCTTAAAATTCCTCTTTCATCAAATACTTTAACAGTTTTATCACTAACAATGAATAAATTTTCTACATGAATTATATCTCCGTTGTTTGAAGTTAATCCTCTTAAAATGACAAATAATTCAGATTCTTTTTCATTATCAATAAAAAGTTTAAGCATATTTCCATTTGATAACATTCCAAAGCAATAAGATTGATCTGTACTTGGTGTAATAGCACATACTGATTCTCCTTTAGCCAAAGATATCTTCCATTGTTTAATAACCTTAATATCTTTATCATATTTTGTAAAAGTTTTTTCTCCATCAGAGGTATAAATATTTCCAAGTTTATCTGTTTGAATATAAGCAGCTTTTGAAGGTAAAGAATGAGATTTTCCTTTTTTTCCTTTTGGATCATAAACAGTAACTGACTTTTTTGAAGCAAACCAAAATTCTTCATTTGGAAGGAAAAATGTAGCACTATGATTTGGAGCTGAAGGTAATTCAACTGGTTGTCCTAAATTTGAACGAATTGAAATTGTAAATGGTGATCCTTTGATTTCATATGTTCTCCAATGAATTTTAATTTTATATTCTCCAATTGTTTTTGCTTTAAAGATAAAGTTATGTTCTCCTTTTCCATGATTTTCAGCAATAATAATTTCATATGGTTCTGATTCAGGTGGACATTCAGTTACAACAATATTTAATTGATCTGGTGAATCTAAACTACCTGGAAAACCATCCCAATTTTTAAGTAAAACTGTAAATTTGTTATCTGTTGAATCACTTGCATACATTGATCTTTTTTGAAGTGTTGTTTGACTAAAATCGATAGGTGGTGACAGTTTGATATATTCAACAGCATCTTTGATTGTTGAAAAATCTAAGTGTTGTACATCTCCTGTGTTACATAAAGGATGTTCTCTTAATTCAACAAATTCATAAGCATCTAAGTTGTTGGATCTTTCAAGTGAATTTACAACAAATTGATAATTATCTTCTGTACTTTGTGTAAGTTCTTTTGTTAATTTGACTTGTTCTGATAAATTTGTAATTTCTTTTTCCAAAGCTTCATGTTGTTGTGCAAGTATTTTAATTCTAGGTGTTTCTCTTGATGTAATAGAATCGATAATTTCTTTTTCTTTTGTATCCAAATGAGTTTTGATAGTTTCGAATATTTTTTTGACATTTACTTGCAAATCTGCACTTTCTTGTTTAATTTTGTCTGAAGCTTTTGTTACACCTGTTGAAGCGTTTTCATACTTCTCGACGTAAAGTGTAAAGTTTTCAAGTTTATCTTCAAGTTCATCAACAAATGGTTGTACTGCTTGTTGAAGTTGTGTACAAGGATGACCTTGATGCTCGTCAGTGATACATTGTAAACAAACAAGTTTTCTACACTTGGAACAGTATAATTTCAATTGTTCTTTCTTATGTGAGTTACAATATTTACCCGAGCCAGGTTCTGATTCTTGACTGTGTCCAGCAGAGTCAGAGCTATCTCTTTTTGTTTCTTCTGTAGTTGTTTGTGGAACTTCTTGTACTTTTTCATTTTCTATTTTCCATTCTTCATAAGTGATTATGGTATGATCTTTTCTATTTTTCTTTGAGTGAAGAAAACTGCAGCAGTCTTATAAAAATTTTAATTTTTTTTTTTTTACCTTCGCATTGAAATTTGTTTTCGCATGAGTTACAGAATTTTTCTGTTGGACTTTCACCGCAAACCTCTGAAAACAGTTAGTAACAAATAAAAGTTCGTTACCGCAAGGTGGTATGTTAGACATCGTAAAAACCGTTATAAACAGGCGTGGCCAATGAAAACTCAAGGTACAATTAAGCCAATTATATTGTCGTATGAAAAAAATCTTTATTTTTTTTTTGACCGTTTAAATCGATAAAAAGTAATTTATTTTACCAAATAATCAAATAACTTTCAATTGTTGAAAATTATATATTTTTTTTGACCAATTGGAAACTATTCATACAAATCGGAAATATTATTTGTTAAGAAAGCGTTTCAGTTATTATTATGATGTCATTGCGTTCAGCTTCAACTGTGATACTTGTTAAAAAAAATGTTTCTATTGCAAAAGAAGCGATGTCGGATTATAAAATTTTAATGCTTCAAAGATCAGCAAAAAGTTCCTTTTTCGCATCTGCTTACGTTTTTCCTGGCGGTGTAAAGGAAATCAATTCATATTAATTCAATAATTAGGCTACGGAAGAAAAAGAGGATTCTTGTGAATATTGGAAAGATTTATTCAAAAAAAAGTACAAAAAACAACTAACACCTGAAGATTCATCAAAAATTACTGGAATCAGGGAATTATTTGAAGAATCAGGTATTTTATTAGTTGATCCAGAACCAACTGAAAATTTTGATTCTTGGAGAGAGAAAATCCATGACAACGCTGCAGAATTTAAAAACTTGTGTGAAAAAAGAAATTTTTTACCTGCCTTGGATAAATTATTACCATTTTCACATTGGACAACACCAATACAAGAGAAAAAAAGATTTAAAACAGATTTTTTTTTTTCCTGTCTTGAAGACGAAACAAAATTCAACATTATTCATGATGGTAGTGAAAACATTAAAACTCAATGGTTATCACCTGAAGAAGCACTTTCAAATTTTGAAAATGGTACAATAGCATTAGCTCCACCTACTTGGTACACAATAAAAGAATTAAGTAAATTCAAAAAATTAGAAAATTTGGTTGTTCATGTTAAATCAAAAGAATACGTCAAGTGGCAACCTACAATCTCAAAAGAAGATAATCATATGATTATTGCATTACCAGGTGATAAATTACATGAAAATTCAAATCAAAATGAAAAAGATTTACATAGAATTCTTGTAAAATCAAAACAAAATTATGAACTTGTAAAATCAAAACTGTAAACTTTCTCTGTTCATCAGTTACCTTCTTCTTCTTCTTCTTCAGCTGGAATAATGATTCTTAAATTTTTCGGCAATATTGATGTGTCAACTCCAACCGCCTCCAATCTGAAAAAACATTAGAAGATATCAAAGGAACCTTGACAAGACATCATTTGCGTTTTCACCATAAATTTCAGCCACAACATGATAACCAGTATATACTGCATCTAAAAGACTCATAATATCGTCTCTGGTATTTATAACTCCAAATATTAAAACATGAGCTCCATGTCTGAGTAAAGCACTTAAAATACCTCTTCTTGATAATGTTGGATGAGTTGATCTGCGATCATTAATAAAATATATTTTGATTTACAATTTATAAACACCATTAGTTTCAACGTTCGTTCCTCCTTCGGGTGCTATAGAATAAACTAATAAACTTGATAATGTTAGTCTTCTATTAAATACCTTTTTTCAATGGCAGCTTCACATAATTTATTTATGAATGCACGTCGAACTTCAGCTCTTGTGGAAGCAACAAGCAAAATCCCTGCCTTTTTAAAAATTGATAAAATTAAAAATTGGTTACTTGAAGTGTTTCAGTTGTAAATGGACCAGTTGGGCTTAAATAACTGACTTTAGATTTTTTTAATTTTCCTTTAATCAAAGGTGAGAATTGAATTAAAACATCTGGAGTCTTTTTATATTTTTGAACAGTTGTATCAATATTTTCTTTAGTTGTAATTTGAATGTGAGATAATAAATCTGACGTCTTTTTCAAATTTGGAGACAAATGTTTCAGCAAGACATTTGTTCTTTCTTTCCATTTATTTTCTTGTTCCATTTTATTGGTTCAAATTATTTTCAACAGAAACAATAAGAAATAATTTTCTTTTTTTGAAAATTGAAATATCTATGAACTATTTAATTCTTTCAATTCCCAAATAATGTTCATCCAATCAAATTTTACATTGAAAACAAAGTTCGAAATGGAGTGCAATTCTTACGAAACTGGATTACACCAATACGAGGTGAACAGGAATTTCGAATCCGCATATATTTCATTTGAACAATCAAATGAAGAAGGTTTCATACCAGGAAAATACAAGTTGGCCTGTTTGCTGATTCGTGGTCATGGAACAACAAGAAATTTTGAAAGAGCATATTATCTGTTGAAAGAATGTATAACTAAAGGATATGCACCGGCGATGAGTGAATTAGGTTTGATGCACCAAGTAAAAAAAAAAAAAATAAATTAAATTTTAGTGGGGTTATTTTGTTGAAAAAGACATTATAAAAGCAGTTCATTATTTTAAAGTAGCGATTGATAAAAATGACATTCAAGGATATTTATATTATGCTCGACTGTTGGCTTATGGACTTGAAGTTGAACCTGATGTTGAAGAAGCTATAAAACTCTATGAAGTAGCAATTTCGAACAATAAAGCAGCAGCAATGTTTGAATTAGGAGAGATATATGAATATGGTTTAGGTGTGAAACAAAATACTGAAAAAGCTATTATTCTTTATGAAAAAGCAGCTAATTTGAATTATGGTGATGCTTTGGTTAATATTGGATTATCTTATGAAAGAGGACATTTAAATAAAAAAAAAGATATTAATATTGCAATTGACTATTATAAACAAGGAATGAGAAGAAGAAATGGAAGAGCTTTTAATTGTTTAGCTCATTGTTATGCAATAGGAAAAGGTGTTGAAAAAGATTTACAAAAAACATTAGAAATATTTCAACAAGGTGTTTCATTAAAATTACCAGAATGTATGAATAAAATGGGAGGATTATATGAATTAGGAATTCATGTTGAAAGAGATTTTGAAATGGCATTTAAATTTTATGAAATGGGTACAAAAGAATATAAAGCACAATCATTTACATGTTTAGCATCTGCTTATGAAGAAGGAAAAGGTGTAAAAAAAGATATACAAAAAGCATTAGAATTATATTTAAAAGCAGGAGAATATCATGATGAAAGTGCATGGTCAGATATTGGTAAATTATGGGAGACTGGAACAGTTGGAAAAAAAGATTTTAAAAAAGCGATTGAATTTTATGAAAAAGGAGTTAAATTACATTCTGCTTATGCATATAATTCATTAGCATTAATGTATCAAAATGGTAGAGGTGTTAAAAAAAATTATAAAAAAGCAATTGAATTTTATCATAGATGTATTGAATTGAAAGAATCAAATGGAATGAAAAATTTAGGTTTGTTCTTTTTTTGTTTTTGAATAAAAATAGCTGATCTTTATGGTGTTGGTATTGGTGTAAAAAAAGATTTAAACAAATCAATTGAATTATATGAAAAAGCATTAGAATATGATGATAGTGGTGCTTATATTGGACTTGCACAATTATTTAGAGATAATATTGAAGTATTAAATAATAAACAAAAAATAATTGAGTTTTGTGAAAAAGCAGTTATTTTAAATAATTCAAATGGATACACTCAAATAGGTTGTTTTTATGATGTAGGTGATATATTTGAAAAAGACTCTTCAAAAGCATTTGAATATTATGAAAAAGCAGTAAAAATGAATTCAAATACAATTGCATTATATAATATTGCTAGAATGAGTGAATATGGAATTGGGTGTACAATAAATTATGAAAAGGCAGCTGAGTATTATCAAAGATGTGCAAATTTACATAATGCTCATGGTTTAAGAGGTTTAGCAAGATTATATAATGAAGGAAAAGGTGTAACAAAGAATTTAGAAAAATCAATTGAATTATATGAAGAAGCAATAAAAGAAAGAAATACACAATCAATGAATGAATTAGCTGATATTTATGTTACAAGAGCAGAAAGTATAATAGATCCTATAGAATTAGATCCAACAAATTTTGAAACAACAGAAGAATTCTTATTTGAACAAAATAAAAGAAATAAATTACTTGAAGGAAATAGAAAAAAGAGATCAAAAAATTATCAAAAAGCATTTACTCTTTATAATGATGCAGTAAAACATGGAGATGCTGAAGCGATGTATAATTTGTAAGACGAACTATTTTTTTTTTTTTTTACTTGTTCAAAAAAAAAAGAGCCAGTTTATATTTAGAAGGAAGAGGTGTAAATGAGAATAATAAAAAAGTAACTGAATTATTGAGAACAGCAATTAAAAAAAGACATTCTGATTCAATGGTACTCTTGGCATATTATTATTATTATGGCACATTAAATACAATACCACAAGATAAAGATGAATCAATAAAATATTATAAAATGGCAATTGAAACTAATAATAATTCAGTTGCATATTATTATCTTGGAAATGTTTATAGAAGAGATGAAGAAAGAAGAGATATTGAAAAAGCGATTGAATTATTTGAAAAAGGATCAGATAATGGATATCAAGAATGTAATTTTTGTTTAGGTGAAATTTATAAAAATGGTGAATCTGAAACTAAAATTAATTTAGGAAAATCATTAAAATTTTATCATTTAGGTTCAGATTTAGGAGGAAATGGAAATTGTTCTTATTCTTTAGGTCAATATTATAAATCAATATCATGTACATTTTTATCACAAAAATATTATAGAAAAGCTTTTCAAAAGAAATGTGATTTTATGGATTTAATATCAGATAGATTAATGGAATTAGAAGAATTAGAAAATGTTCAAATGTTAATTAGAAAAAAAAAAATGTTTTTATTTGAAACAGATGTGATTTTTAATCTTCATAATCAATAAAATTATTCAACGAAAATAAATAATTCTTCATTAAATGATCTGTTGGAGCTGTACTGGTTACAATAAAATGTGGATAATCAATTTGTGTTGTATGTGCCATATATACTCTTTCTTCAATTATATGCATTTGATATATTCTACCAGCAGGATATAATGGTACAATAGAATTCATTAAATCAATTTCTTCTTTTTTTTCTTCAATTTTAGTTAAATCAATAATTTCAATAAATGGATTATTTTCTTCTTCTTTTGTTAACCAATTCTTTCCATTTTCTAAAAACTAATAAATTTTAACAAATAAATTCATATTCTTACTTTTGTTGCTTTTGCTCTCCAACTATTCAAAAATTGAACATTGTTTTTTTCAAATTCTTCTACTTTATTTCTTAATTCTTTTACTGTAAAAATTGATAATCTTGGTATCATATCAAATTCATTAACAAATGTAAAAATATGATCTGATGTTTTCTCTGCTAAATCTAATGATAAAACAGATGGACATGCAAAGGCGTAACATTCTAAATTTTTAAAATCTTCTTTCCAAATTTCAGTTAATACTGCTCCTACACCAGATCCAAGTGAATGTCCAACTATTCTTAACTTATAATTTGTTAAATTTAAATTTTCTTCAATAATTGATTTTAAATGTTTATCAAACCATTGAGCAGATTTTAAAAAACCTTCATGACAAAAACCATTTTTAAAACTTACACAAGAACAATTCAAATCTGTAACAACATCTGTTATTGATCTAGATCCTCTTAAAAATAAATAAATAATATTTTCTTCATGATTGGTCCAAATTAAATATGCGGGTCTCATTTGTTCAGGTTTTAAATTGAAAGTCAAAACATCTTCTTCTTTTATTATTTTTGATTTGTATATTTCTTCAATCTTTTCACCATTAAATAATTTTTCAGTCATATACATTAATTTTCTCCATAAAAATACTTCAGACTTCAACAAGTTTAAAGTTATTCTATTTTTACCTGTTTGCATTTAAATTTTTTGGATTTTTTTAAAAATTCAGATAAATCCTGTTCTTTTTTTATTTCATCTCTGATGAAAGCATCTAAATTTACAATGTTTTGGTGCCAAGTGTCGGCCATTCTTTTCAAAAAAAAAATAAGAAATGATTTTTGAAATTACAAAGCTGTCAGCTCATAAACTTTTTTTATATTCTCTAAATATTCACCCCTTAAATATTGTTTAGTCAATAAAATGTCTACCAGGTCTGTTTCTCAACCTCCATACTTAATTTTTGGTTTTTATTGGTTTAAATTTTAGAATCATCGAAAGGGTTTAAAATCTTCAAATTTCTTCAATTTTAAAAAAAAATGATGAATCTCTTTCAGTTTTTAATTTGAAGGAAAAATCTGTTGTTTGATTGGTGCATTCAACCTGATAATTTTTCAACCGAAAAGTAATGGACAAAGATTTAGCAGCAAAAGAATTTGAACGTGTTGGAATTGATGCTACTAATTCCAAAAATATCTTAAAAAATGAAAAAAAAACCAAAGATGTTCTTGAAGTGATTCAACTTGGAAACTCAACTGTAAATTCATCAGCTGGTCCATTATACATTACTTTAGCTAGTAAAGCAAAAACTAAAGAACAAAAAGAATTTATTGCTCCTTATATTGGAGATGGAAGAATTTCGACAGCAAATCAACTTGAAGCTGCTTTGAATTATTTTAAATCACTTCTTGAAAATGAAAAACCAAATAAAGAAAAATTTGAAGTTGAATGTGGAGTTGGTATCACAGTTACAATTGAACAAGTTGAAAAAGCAGTTGCTGAAGTTTTAAAAGACAATGCACAAAAACTGGAAGAAAAAGGATGGTCAATAAACTTAGGTGATATTGTTAATCCTGTAAAAAAAGTTGGTGATTTAAAATGGGCTGAAGGAAAAGTTATTAAAACAGAAATTGATAAACAAATGGTTGCACTTTTAGGTGATAGATCAAAAGCAAAAAAACCAGTTGTTGCAAAAAAAGAAAAACCACAAAAAGTTAAACAAGAAGAAAATACTGAAGAAGCTGGCGTTTCAAGAAAATTTGAAGCAAGAGATTTGGAAGATGCAAAGAATACAGTAGAACAATTAAAAAAACATAAAGAAGCAACTGGAAATAGAATTGTTACAAGATTTCCACCTGAACCAAACGGATTTCTTCATATTGGACACGCAAAAGCAATGAATTTAAGTTTTAATTATGCAAAAGATAACGGTGGTTACACAATTTTAAGATATGACGATACAAACGTAAGACTTGAACAAACAATTAAATATTTTAGCCAGAAGCAGAAACTGAAGTTTATTATACTTCAATTAAAGAAATGGTTGAATGGCTTGGATTCAAACCAGCTAAAGTGACAGCATCTGCTGAATATTTTGATGAATTACATGCTTTCGCGGTTCAATTAATTAAAGATAACTTAGCATATGTTGATCCATCAACAGGAGAAGAAATGGCACAACAAAGAAAAGATAAAGTTGATTCACCATTTCGTAATAGACCAATTGAAGAAAGTTTAGAATTATTTGAAAATATGAAAAAAGGAAAATATGAAGAAGGAAAATTAGCATTAAGAGGAAAAATGTAAGAAATAAGATACGTATACTTAATTTATTTTTAAAGGTATAATGCAAATTTAAGAGATCCAGTATTTTATAGAATTAAATATAAAAATCATCATATTTCTGGTGATAAATGGTGTATTTATCCATCATATGATTTTACACATTGTATTGTTGATTCTATTGAAAATATAACACATTCATTATGCACATTAGAATTTGAAACAAGAAGAGAATCATATTATTGGTTATTGAAGAATTTGAATCTTTATAAACCATTAGTTTGGGAATTTAGTAAATTAAATTTAACCAAAACAGTTTTATCAAAAAGAAATATTTTAAAAATGGTAAACAATAAAACTGTTAGAGGATGGGATGATCCAAGATTATTAACACTTGCTGGATTAAGAAGAAGAGGATATACACCTGAATCAATTAAATCATTTTGTAATGATATTGGTGTAACAAGAGTTAATAATACAATTCCAATTGAAAGACTTGAACAATCTTGCAGAGTTGATTTAGATGAAAGAGCAGACAGAGTTTTTGTTATTTTAAATCCTTTAAAAGTAACAATTACAAATTTTGATAAATATGAAGAAATTGATGCTCCAAATCATCCAAAATATAAAGAAAGAGGTTCAAGAAAACTTCCATTTTCAAAAACTATTTTTATTGAAAGAAATGATTTTAGAGAAATTGATTCAAAAGATTATTTTGGTTTAGCACCAAATAAAGAAGTTGGATTAAGATATTCTCATAATATTACATGCACTGAAGTAATTAAAGATAAAAATGGAAATATTATTGAATTGAAAGCAACAGTTGATTTAGAAAAGAAAAATAAACCAAAGGGTCATATTCATTGGTTATCACCTTCAAAGAATAATAAATTACCTTTGACTGCAGAAGTTAGAATTTATAAAACTTTATTCACTACAGATGATCCAATGTCAGAACAAAATTGGGAAAAAACAATTGACCAATCATCAGAAGAAATTATTAAGAATGCTTATATTGATCCAGTATTTTTAATGAAAGAAAAATTGAATGTATTCTCACATTATCAATTTGAACGTCTTGGATTCTTTACTGTTGATTCAGATACAACTAATGATCATATCGTTTTTAATAGAACTGTTACTCTCAAAGAATCATTTCAAAAATTTTCAAAATAAATTGAATAGAATAAATAAAATTCTGTTACGATTTCATTTGTCAGATTATTCTTTTTTTAGAAAACGAATGAGAATTGAAGAAGGTGTTTTCATTGTGTCACCACAAGAAGATTCAAATCAATTAGATAAAGAAGAATACCAAGATGTATTGAATGAAGATGAATTGAGTTTTGAAAAAATAGAAGAAATTAAATTTTATTTAAATTCACCTTCTGATTGTGGTATTTGGTCTTATTATAAAATTTTGGATCTATTTTCTGGTGAAGATCAAAAATTTGATTCAAAATTAATTACTGAACAAATGATTGAAAAAAATTCAAAATTTCTTTTAAAAAGAACCAAAGGAATACATTCCGATTTAAATTCGTTTATATTCAAAATTGAAAGGGAATTAAAATTGAATAAAAATAAATATGATCAAAAAGAAAATAAAAAATTAATCAAACAAAAATTTGAAATTACTAGAATATCTCAAATTATAAATAATTTTGAAAATTTGAATTTATTTTCTTTGAAAAATCATTTGAATTTGAGATTTTTTAATTTTCAAATACTTGGATTTGTTACCAACTTGAATAATTTTAATTTTCGAAAAATCAAAAAAGAAGATTATTTTAGGGTTCAAAAAGAATATTTTTATTTTTTAAAAAATTCAGGAAACGAAAAAGTTATTTCTTACATTCAAAGTTGTGATAGTTATTTTAATTATTCATTTTATAAGATAAATTTAATTTCTTCTTTATTTCAATCAAATTTTTGGAATTTAAATTTTCAATCTTTTACTGGAAATTTTAAACCAATTAATTCAAATTGGAAAATAATTAATTTACTTTTGATATTATTCAATTCAATTTCATTTATATTTTTATTTTTAGAAAGTATTACATCCAGACTATTGAATGATTTGAATATTTTGAAAAACGAAAATGATGATTGTTATTCAAGAATAGAATATTTTATTTCCAGTTTATTATTTTCATCAATTTGTTATTTTAACTCAAGATCCATTTTATTTGTCCCTGCTAATGAATTTTTTTCGTTTAAATTTTCATTAGTTTTTGGTTTCTTTTTTGGATATCTATTGATCCATCTCCAGGGTGTATTTTTGTTTTTAGTTTATTTACTTTATATCATAGTCAAAAATAATATGACGATAAAAAGAATAACTACCATTTTGTTATTTTCATATTTAATATATGGATTGTATTTATATTATTCTTTTATTTTAAATCAACTTTCAAATATTTTCATTTCTCCAATGAAATATTTAATTGTTGGTATTTTCAAAATAATCATTTTTATTATCAAAAACACAATTTTTTATGTGTTCAAAATGATTCAATATTTAATTCAGTTATTATTTTTTATTTTTAGAAAATTAATTTTCGTTTTGTTTTTATTGGTTTCAAATTTTTCATCATTTTTGTATATAATATTTAAAAATTTAATATCATTGATTTTTAAGAAAATAAAATTTTAATTTTCTTTTAAAGTCAATTTTCCATTATAATTTGAATCAACTTTTATAATTTTATTTCCCTTTTCTTCTTTTGAAATTAAATATTGTCAAATCAACACCCATATCTTTTAATTTATTTAAATGATCAATTTCTAATTGTAAATTATCAAATTTATCTTTTAATTTTAATTTCAATTGATCAGTTTCAATCCAAATATCTCTTTCTTTAATAAATTGGATTCTTTTTTGTTCATTTTCAAATGATGATTGAGTCAATTTTTCTTGTTGGTTTTTTTTTCTTTTTCTGATTCATCTCTTTCAATTAAACTTCTTTTAATTGTTTTTTCTAATTTAAAATCACTTAAATTTTGAATTTCTTCTTCAGTTTCACGATCCAAAATTAATTTTGTTCTCATTTCAATGGCAGGTTCTTGCATTTTTTGAATTTTATCATTTGTTTTCCAAGTTGTCAAAACTATTTTTTTGACAAAATAACCAATTTTTTGTGCTCTTTGATTTGTTTGTGGATAATTTTCAACATCATTCAAAGCGGAAGTTGCAAATATAGACCAATCATAATAAACCTTTACCTTCTAAGTAAGAGTGAGTACGAATACCCCATATTCTCTTTCTCTTTCAGTTCATTTCAAATGACCAACTTCTCTCAAAGAAAATTCAACCAATAAACAATGTTTGTTGGATTAGAAGGAATTTTGAACCTGTTTTGAATCAGTAGGTGAAAACTCCCAAGTTTGAAATTGTAACCAATCATTTTGGAGAAATTTAACAGAAGGACATTCTATGATTGGTTGATGACATCTATAAAAAGAGACCAATCGGATAAACAGTTGAACTCAAGAATTACAAGAATATGAGCACAATAACAGCTGCACTAATTTTCGTTTTAACTATTTTGTTGCTTTGCACACTTACTCTTTACTATTACAATGGATTTTCAACTGCAAAAGGTGAACCAACGCTCCTCAGAGGTACTATTCCAGTTTTTGGAGTCATGTTTGAACTTGAAAGAAAAGGACTATACCAATTTGTTCTTGACAATGTAAAAAAATATGGCAGTATCTTCACAGTATTTCTCTTGGGTAAAAGAATTCATGTCATTTCAGACTACAATGCATGCATACTCACAAATTCAAAGAAAACCTAAACTTTTTTCATTTCTTCCAAGGAGTCGAATTTGCATCAATTTTAAAGCATTCAGATGATTTTGAAAATGAAGGAGTTCGTAGTGAAGTCATTGATCCTGTAAAGAAATTTCTAATGGGAGATGGATTGGAAGTTTTAACCAAAGAATATGGAAGACGCGTTGTTGAAAAATTCAAGGAAGAATTCAAAAAAGGAAGTGCAGATGGAAAATCAATGGATGTTGATTTATTAGCATTCACAAGAAAAGAATTGTATTATTCAAGCGGAAAATCATTATTGGGAAGAAAATTTGATGTTGATGCAACACAAGAAGATTTTTTTTGCTTTTGATGACAATTCGAAAATTTTTATTTTAGGAATCCAGAAATCTTCACCAAAAGTATTTTCGAAGCAAGAGAAAGAGTATTGGAAAAACTGGGACAATGCGATTTGAAAAATGAAGCATGTGGGTATGTAAAAAGTGGAATTCAAAATAAATCAGAAGAGAAAGCTGCAAACAATGGTTTTGGAATCTTAGGGTTTCACAAACAAATTCAATTAATGGTGGATTTTGGACATTTTACAACATTTTGAAGAATGATGAATTAAAAAAACAAATTACTGCTGAAATTTCAGAACAATTTTCAGTTGAAGAATATGAAAAATCTATTGATTCAATGAAATATTTACATGGTGCCTATCTCGAAACAATGAGATTTCATAATTTAGGCGTATCTATGAGAGAAGCATTGGAAGATACAAAAGTTGAAGTTGGCACAAAATCATTCAACATTAGAAAGGAGATAGAATCTATATGCTCCCAGTTGCCTACAAAGATCCAGAAGTTTTTCCAAATCCTGAGAAATTTGATGCAACTAGATACATTGGAAAACAATCAGAAAAGATGATCAAACCAACCATTCCATTTGGAGGTGGTGTCCATATGTGCCCAGGAAGATTTTTTGCGATTAATGAAATCAAATTGTTTTCAATTTTAATGTTAAAACATTTTGATTGTGAATTAATTGAATATAAGACCTTGAAAAATAATTATGCAAGTCTTGCTTATTTACCACCTGTTGGTGATATTAAAATGAGAATTACAAGAAAATAAAAATGTTTAAAAATAATATTTAATATCGTATTCATTTCTTTTAGTTGAATAATCTAATTTCATTTTGATTGTAGGATTATTTGAAATTTTTGTTAAATTTCTGACAATTTTTGAACGAAATTTATTTTTTGATTTTTTGTTTAACATTGAATTGTCATCATAATATTCTTCATTCACGTTGGTTGATATGTCCCCAAAAATTAAATCAAGAAATTCAATTTTTTTTTCATCAGAAAGAATATGAGAAATGAAGCATCTAAATTTGACAAGTTTAATATTTTCTTCAGTTTGAATATTTAAATCTGTTGGATTCACTTGATTATCAATTGATTTTGCAGATAAATAAAAATCATCTAATTAATGTTTGTTAATACTAGAATTGAATTATTACTGTCTCTAGTGACATCACGAATATAGTCCCATGCTTTTCTTGGATTTATCAAACCAAAATTAAATATCCATTCAATTATTGGAAGTAATTTCTTTCTATAAAGATCACCTACTTTTCCTTGACTTGTTTCAACTTCAAAATCTGTGTTTTGATCATTTTCTTCTAATTTATCTGTATAATAGTCCAACTGAATTTAAAAATTAAAAATCAATTTAAAATACCATTTCATCATAGACATCACGAAGTTCTTCATTAATTTCATCTTCACTCATTTTTGAAATGTCCAAAGCTTTCATTTTTTTATCAAAGAAACTTATTGTTGGAAGCATTGAAGATTTTTCAATATCTTTATCAGATTTCAAATGTTCATCATTTTCTTCTTCTTCTTCTTCATCATCTATTGGATCATCAGGTACTAAATTAGCATTACTTGAATTCATCCATGTATCAACAGTCTTATTTACTTTGAATTTATATAATAGTTTTCTTAAATCATGACCAATTTGAGAAATTGCAGAATGATAAATGATTAATTCTTCAGAAGCATCTTTTAACCAATCAATATCATCATATTCAATATCTAAAAATTCTTTTGGAATATCATCAAGTCTTTTTACAGATTCTTCAATTTTTAAATTCAATTTTTCTATATGATCTTTTGTACCAATATCACCAGTTTCTGAAAATGAATTTAATGATTTTTCCATATCAATTGAAGTGACTAATTTTGAAATTAAAAGTAAATGATGATAATTTCCATTTAAAATTTCAGAATTTTCTTGATTTTCAATTGATTCAACCCATAATTTTAAAAGTAAATATGCAGTTGATTTAAAATATTTGTATTTTTGTGCTTGAGCTAATAAATTTTTTCTTTGTACTTGAAGTCCTGAAATATAAGTTGAATTTAACTCTTGAGATGTAGTTAATTCTTCACATTGATTTTCTAATAATGATAACATTTTACTTTTTAATTGAAGTTCTTCATCAATTTCACTACATATTTTTTGAGCTCTAACTCTAATATGAAATAAAGGTGGAAAATCTGATGTTAAATTTATAATTGACAATAATTCTTTTTTATTTCTTTCTCTCATTGATTTACTAATATCTTCTCTATATTTTAATTGTTCTTTTAATTTAGTTTTATATTTCTTTGCATCATCATAAACAAAATTCATACTTTTTTGAATATATTCATCTGATGATTTTGTTGAACCACATTCTAATAAAATAGAATCAATTAAATTCATATCTTCTTGATTATATGCAATTCTAATTTGTTTTTGTAAATAAACTCTAAATTCATTAGTTTCTGTATGTGATCGATTTGTAACTTCTTCTCTTCCTAAAACTCTTAAAATTTGAATTTCATAATTATATTTTTTAACAGTTGTCTTTAATCTCATATATAATCCATCTTCATCTTTTTCTTTTTGTATTTTTATTTTTACTTTACTATATCTATCAGAATCAGTTTGATCAGGATACAAAATAAAAGGTGGAAATGTTGTTGAACTAACACAACTTTCAATTGAATGTGTTGTTGTATTTTCAATATCTAATTGTGCCTTCCAAGGATGTCTATCATCAAAAAATAATTTTTTAATTTTAACATAAAATACACCAGGTCCCAACTAAAAATTGTTAAATTATCAATTGTTTTTTTACATCACTCATTAAATGTGAAATTTTGATTTCTTCATCTGCATTCCATAATGAAATCCATTGTGAAAATGCTACTTCATGTGTTTGTTTAATATTAATTTGAATTCTTTGTTCATTTTCTTTTTCTTTTTTAACATCTAATGTTTGTCCAAATAAAAGTAATTCTTGTGTCATATCAACTGCAATTTTTACACTAATCTTTAATAAAAATAATGTTTCAATTGATCTTCCAATAGCTTCAATAAATTTTACATCAGGTTCAAATGTTTCTTCTATTTTAAAAAAAAAAATCAAAGAAAGAAAATATCAAACCTAATTTTGAAGTAGTTTCCCAAATTGGTGTTTCACGATTATGTTCTTCAAATATTTGATAAGTTATATCAATTTCACCTTTTTTTTTTTCACGAAATAATTGTACAAGATGTCCCCCTGCTTTAACCCAAAAATAAAATTCAAGACCTTCAGAATATAAACATCCTTCACTTGTATGCTCTTCTTCTAAAATATTCATTTCACTTAAATTTTTATCTTGTATTGTTTCAAATGTCTCTAAACGATACTCTTTAATTCTTAAGAATTTATCATTTGAATTTAATGAATCAAAATCTTCACCTAATTCTTGTGGACCCAAAGGAATATCTAAAAATGATGAAAATCCATCTGAAGGTGCATTAAAATTTCCTCCTGATTTTATATGTGATTCTAACATACTTAAACCAGATTGTGGTAATTTTGAATTTGAAATTGAAAATGAAGCTGTTTCATCATATCCACGTGGTGTTTTAGGTAAATTTTTTGTTGCTCTTGGTGAAAAAAGATTTTTAAGTGAAAAACGTGGACTAATAGGTGATGGTTGATGTTTGTTAAATCTTGGTGAAACTTCAGGTGATTTAATAACGTTCTTTTTTGGACTGAATATTGAAAAACGAGGTGATTTTGTGTTCCCAATTATTTCTGGTGTTTCTTCTTTTTTTGCTCCAAAGAGAGAAAACCTTCTTGATTTTTTTTCTTTTTTTTCTAGATTTATTTTTGGAATTGACATATCTTCTCTTTTTGAGTTTATTGGACTTAAGTTTGGATTGGAAAAGTCTGGTATGGATTCAGTCCTTGTTTGATCAATTAAACTATAACTCTTTGGTTTTGTTTTTGGTGAAAAAGCGCTTAACTTTGGTGAATCAATTTCATCATAATTTTCAACTTCATCCTCCTCTTCTTTTGTATCTGGTAAGAATTGTAACTTCGGACTGGTCATAAAGACGTTGAAAAAGTTATTGGTTTTTGATTGGCTAAAATCATCTCCAAACAAAGTAGTTAAAATGATCCAAAAATTTATTAGTATCCACCTTGATCTTTGAATAATTCATCAATCTTTTGATTATTTGGATTTACTTTTCCAACAATTTCAGGATTAGCTTCAATAAGTCTATCCCAAATGATATCAGTCATGTACATTTGTCCTAATTGTGAAGGATGGAAACCATCAAAAGGTTCAATTAAATCTATTAGATATGTTAATAATCAAATTAATAAAAACCTTTAAAATCCACTCCTTTCGATTTTGCCATGTCAAGCATGTCTTTAATTGGGAAAGGTTGATAATACATTTTGAAATTTTCATAAGTTTTTTCTTTCATAATCTAAAGAAATTGTGAATGATCATTAACTTACTCTTGCATATTGTGCATTTAATTCTTCAGCTCTTCTTGATCCATGATTTCTCCATGTTTCATTTGTATTTAACCATAACCAACATGGATTGGATTCCATGCAACTTAAATAATCATAAACATTTGCATATGTCGGTCCTAATGGGTGTGTTTCATTGTGTAATCCATTATATAAGATTCTACCATCAACTAGACCAATAAAAATGACAAAGGAACCTAAAATGATTAATTAAGATTCTTTTACCTTTTGGAAGTCTTTGTTCAAATGTTTCAAGAGCTTTGAGTACATTTTGATAAAAAACTTGTGGATCCGTTCCACGTCCAGTTGATCTTGGTGTACAAATATCATTTCCAACTGGAGCATAAAAAACAATAGCAGGATGATCATTTTGTTTGTTTCTGTGCATCGTTTTTGCAATTTTGGATCCCATAGCACCACTTCTTGCCCCATTGACACAAATATTTTGATAATCTCTATGATTACATCTATTTCTTTCTTTAAGTCTCATGTAAATTGATTTAACACGGCCTGGATTATCACCTGTATCATCTTGTTTGTAACCTGTTGCCCAAGACATATGTGGAAAATCTAATTCTCTTTCAATCAATCCATAAAGATTTTTGAATGTATTTGAAGTCCAAGATGTTGCATTTGCATAATTTTCAGGAATTCTGAAGATGTTTAGATATATAATTTGAATCATACCTGAAATGTGCCCCCGCACTGTCACCTACAATGATTACACCTCTTTGATCTGAACCTTCACATAATTCTTTTTTTCTTGGCACTCCTTGTTCATTCTTTCCATGAATTCCATTACAATTGTAGTCAATATCTTGATTTTCAAAACCTAATTTTCTTCCTGGATAAATGTTGCTATTTCTGTCGTTACAATCTTTTCCTCTCCAAGCTGTACCTCTTAAACCATATGAAGTGGCAAATAAATCTCTATCAGTATCTGAAAATGGAATATGATTTTCAAATACTTTAATTAAGCCTTCAAGCCCAAGGAATTTGAGTACTTTTCTCCACCAAGCTTCTAATTGTGGTCCAAGTTTTTGTAATAAAACACTATTGACTTCTGGTAAAGACTCTTGTTCATATCGTTTTGAAGGAGTGAACATATTACATTTTTTACTTTTGCAGATTGAAATTACTCTACAGACATTATCAGGACTAGCACCACGTTCAAATTCACGAATAATTACACCAGCAAAAACGGCCATGAATAATTTACAAGGAACTTTAAATTGGTCTGGTAAATATGAACAAACTTTGTCAACCGCTCTTCTCACATTACCTTCTTTTTTTGCAATATCTTGAACTATTTTCATACCAATAGTACAAGCAATACATCCTGCACCACCAGTTTTTTCTTTAGGTTGAGCTACAACATATGTAGTAAATAACAAAACCAGTAAACAAACAACAGTTTTTTTCAACATTTTGGAGTTCTAAAAACGTTGATTGGTTTATTTTTGAACTGACTGACGCATCAAAATAAAATTTTTATTCAAATCAAATCGGTTCTGTATTAATATTCAACCAACTCAATGTTTTTTCATCATCATTTAATGAATCTTTGAGTTTATTATAACAAAATTCATTGTAATTATTTACCCATTCAATTTCTTTCTTTGTCAATAAGGTGGAATCAATCAATTTTGTCTAATTTTTTTTTTGAATTATTTTATGAACTTACTTGTATTGGAACACAGGTAATATGTTCAAATTCAAAAAATTTAGTATCAGACTTATATTTAGTTTCAGATTCTTTGACAATCATAATGTTCTCAATTCTAATACCAAATTTACCAGATTCATAATAACCAGGTTCTTTAATATAAAATTTTTTCCAAAAATCTTACCGTTTGTAACAACCATATTTTTTTCAAATTTTACTTTTGAACTATCTCTACTTCCAATACCTGAAATGAGAATTAAAATTTTTTAGAATCAAAAATACCATGTGGTCCTTCATGAACATTTAAAAAATGACCAACTCCATGACCAACTCCATGTTTAAAATCTTGTCCATTTTTCCATAAATGCATTCTTGCAACTAAATCCAATCTATTTCCCGTTGTTCCATGAGGGAATATTAAACTGTCTAATTCAATATGACCTTTTAACACATTTGTAAAGCATTCTTTTTCATAATCTGTTGGTTCTCCAAAATGAACAGTTCTAGTTGTATCAGTTGTACCATCAAGATATTGTGCTCCTGAATCAAGAAGAAATATTTCTTTATCATTAATTTTAGCACATTTTTCTTTTTCAGGTGAATAATGAATGATAGCTCCATTTGATCCCATTCCACTAATTGTTGAAAATGATAAAGAAACATAATCTTTTTGTTGACTTCTCAAAAATTCTAAATGATCAGCAACTGAAACCTCTGTTAAATTTTCATTTCCATTTTTTAATTCTTCTTCCAACCAACAAAAGAATTTAACAAGTGCAACGCCATCTCTTACTTGACAATCTCTCATTCCTTGAAGTTCTATTTCATTTTTAATCCCTTTTGAAATTGCTATTGGTGATTTTTCTTCATGAGGATTCTTAATTGATTTGTATAATGAAATACTAGATGAATTGATATCAATCCAAACCTTTTCTTCAATTTTATTCAAAAAATTCAATATTTCATTGTAAGGTTTTAGTTCAAATCCATCTAAATCCATTTTTATTTTTTTATCCGAAAATAAAAATATTTTGTCTTGTGAAATGATCAAGTAACTTAAAAATACCGGATTATAGCTAATATCACTTCCTCTTAAGTTCAAAACCCATGCTACTTCATCCAATGCACTTAAGAGAATATAACTTGTTGAATTTTCTTTCATTTTTTGACGAATATCTTCAATCTTGTTTTTTGATTCAACACCTGAATATTTAACATCTAAGTGGAAAACAAGATTTTCTGGGAAAGAAGGTTGACTTTCCCAAATTTGATCAACTAAATTTTCTGGAACAATTTCAATTTTTGATTCTTTAGATAAATTTTTGTAACTTTCAACTGAGAATAAAAGACCATCAATTCCAATTGTTTTTTCTTTCAAATTATTTTTCAAATAAGTTTTTAAATCAACATCTATTCCTTGTTTCATTAATTTCCACTCCTTATCAAGTTCATTTTCTGCTTGCAAAAAATATCTTCCATCTGTCCATAAAAGGGCTTCATCTTTTGTTATCAAAGCAGTACCTGCTGATCCACTGAAATTTGAAACAAATTCTCTTCTTTGATCTCTTTTGGTTACATACTCACTCTATTTTGTTTAATTTTTTTTGTTTTCACTTTACTTGATGAGCGTCTTCACTTGGAACAATGTAACCATCAATTTTAAATTTTGTAAACAATTCTCTGAGTTTTGTTAACTTTGACATTGACCCAAAAAACCCTTTTGACCAATTAAAAATTATTTTCAAAATTAAATCATTTATTGACTTTTATTTTGTGCATCTTTTTCTCTTTGAATTTTTTTCAAAATAGCTTTACGTGTTCTAGCCATTTGTCCAAAAACATAGTTTTGTCTTAATCTTTCAGGTATTAAAAACATAATATTTTGAACAAGTGAATGTGTCCAAACTGGTGAATGTTCTAAAGGTAATAAACCATTTCCAATTGAATTTACAACTTTTTTTGCAAATTGTCTTGCGCTTGGAATGAACATTGATGTTTTTTTAAATCCAGTCATGTTTGATTGAACGTACATTGGTAATAATGACATAACTTCAATTCCTTGTTTTTGATATTCACTTTTGAGTGAAATTGAGAAAGCATTATTGAATGATTTTGTTGCTGAATAAACAGATAAGAAAGGAGTTGGGTGTTGTGCTGTATATGAACTTAAATTTATGACCACACCTTTTTTTCTTGAAACCATACCAGGAAGAATTGTTCTTGTAACATTTAATGTTGAGTTAATATTGACATTAACCAAAGATTCACATTCTTCTTCTGTGATATCCAAGAAGAGTTCAGGAACTGCAGTATTAATACCTACGTTATTTACTAAAACTGTAATATCAAGTCCTTCAGTTTGTTTTTTAAAGTCTGAATAGTCTTCTTGTGTGACAGTTGAAAAATCAATAGCAATACATTTTGTTGCAATTTTGTGATCTTTTTCCAAGTCCATAGCTAATCTATCAAGTTTATTTTTTGATCTTGAAACTAATACAATGTTAAGTCCTTTGCTAGCAAGTTCTTCAGCCATTCCTTCACCAATACCAGCAGTTGCTCCTGTGACAACTGTGAAAGTATTAATTATTTCTTTTTATTTTACCAGCCCATGAACCAGCAAGTTTTTTAATTTTTGATGATGTATAAAAAAATTGATTATAGAACCAAATTGAAAGTTGAACAAACCAGTAAACTAAAACGAAACTACCGACATAAACAACAAAAGACGCCATAACGGAAATCGAACAACAAAAAATAAATGATTGGATGGGAGAATAAATAACCAATTAGAGTAGTCAAAAATTTCCTTCCAACTACAAAGTTCATGGATAAAATTGAAATACCAGATTTTGAAGACGAAGAACAAGAAAAAAATGAAAACTCTGTACAGGAATCTGTAAAATATTTTCAATCTGTAAAAAAGATTGTTGAAGAAAAAAATAAAATGAAATCAAAGCCTTTGATTCCAGTTGGAGTAATAAAACCGAAAGTACCTTTCAAAAAACCTTTACAATCCACAAATATCCGTAAAAATGAACCTATTTCAGCATACCCAACTGATAAAAATACAATTTTTGTGAGTAGCAGACAAGTAATTCAATTATCATGAATATTAAAATTAGGCAAAAAATCCAATGATAAAATATATAAAAAATGTAAAATTATCTTACAAAGAAGATATGATTCCTGATTTTATTTGTGCTAGAAGTTGTTGCATTTTATTTATTAGTTTAAAATATCATTCATTACACACTGATTATTTAAGAGAAAGGATAAAAAGTTTAGGAAGTTTATTTTCATTAAGAGTTATTTTATGTAAAGTTGATTGTAGTGATTATGAAACTTCTTTACAAAGTTTAAACGAATTAACATTTTTGGGTGATTGTACATTAGTTTTAAGTTGGAGTGACCAAGAAGCAGCTAAATATGTTGAGTTATATAAAATTTATGAAAATAAATCAGCGACTTTAATACAAACGAAAATTGAAAATGAATACATTCCAAGGGTAATTTTGATCAATTTTTTTGATTTTTTAATTTAGTTACAAGATACTTTAACAGCTATTAGATCAGTAAATAAAACAGACTCAATCACCCTCGCAACAAATTTTGGAGTAATTCCTCATTCTTTTTTTTAACTTTTTCTGAAAAGTCTTTGAAATCTATAATGTCAGCATCTGTAGAAGAATTATCCATTTGTCCTGGTATTGGTGACAAAAAGGTGAAGAGATTACATGACGCTTTTAATGCAAGTTTTAAAAAAGAAAAAAAAAATTCGTCCAACAAAACGATAAAAGATTTTATTACAAAAAAATAAAATGACACAAATATTTCATTATTTTAATCATTCTTTTTGATTCCAATGATATCTTCTGATTTAATTTCTGTTACATCACCAACTTTTTTTACAGTTTGACCTTTTGCAGCCAATAGTTCTTCAATATTTTTTCCTGATTGAAACCAGTTCAAATTATCAGCAATTAAATGTAAATTTTTACATGATGGACATTGTATTAGAACAACACCATTTTCATATGAATCTTTTGAAAACTGTTTGTAACTTCTTGTCTCACAAACTTTGCAAGTTGAAATGATTGCCATCATCGGTTCTGTACTTGTTTCATCTTTTGAAATACCAACACCAATCTTTCCTTCTCTATCAGATGGAACACCAATATCATGATGAATTGGTGCTTCATGATCTTTAATATCTTCTTCTGGTGTTAGATCAACTTTTTGGAATCTCTTGATGTTCTTGAAATAAAATCTCTTTGTTATTTGATTTGAAAAACTGTTTAAAAAACTTTTCTTCTTTTCAAACTTCAATACTTTCAAACAATTCCGGAACAATTTCATTGGTGAATTATTCGGAGAAAATGAACAAGAAATCAATACATAGTGAAGGTATCATTTTGGAATAATTTATAAACTGATAATAGTTGGTGTATTTATACAATGGTAAATTAAAAATAAAAATAATTTCCAAGTGACCAAGCAATGAAACAATACATATTATTTGTAAATTCACAACTAAAAAAAGATGCAGGAAAAGGTATTACAATTATCCCTTCTTTTTCATATTTTTAGAATTTATTATACAAGATTTAGATGAGACCCATCTTTTTATAAACAAAGAATACGAAATGTACGTACAAGAAAAAATACAAGAATTACAAGATAAAACAGCATATGCTAACAATGACAAAAAAGATAAAAAAGAATGAAAACCTTTTTTATTCAAATAAGTTTTTCATAATTATATCCATGAATTTCTCTGACAAAAAAACCTAAATCATTTAATTTTATAGCATGTTCAGAAATTGAATTAATTCTTTCATCTTTTGAATCAAATTCAATATTTAAAAGTGTTATTTTTTCATCAGGTTTAAATAACAAAGCAAATGTCTTTTCAATTTTTTTTGAATTAAAATTAGTTTGAATTGTAATGAGTGCACGATAACGATTATTTGAACAAGTTATATCTTCAACTTTGATTGAATGCATAAATCCAAGTACTTTGTTGAAATTTTTTAAGAATTGTTCTTCTTGTTGTAATTTTTTTGGAATACTCTTTTCCTTAATTTGATCTTGTACATTTGAGATATCTTTGAGAATTTTAACTTTTTCCATTTCCTTAAAATGGTTAAAAAGAACAATTAAAAAAAACTTGTTGAGTGATTTTTTGTTCCATTTCTTCAAAGTTAAGTGAAGAATGTTCAAGTTTATCCTTTTGAATATCGAATTTATTCATCAATGAATCACAAACTTCAAATTTTTCTTCGTACAGTTTTTTTTTTTCATTGATGGATTGATTGACTTGAAGATGAGTTAATATTAAATCGAACTTTGATTAAGATTTTCTAAAGTATTTGTAACTTTTTCTTTCAAACTTTTGTATTCTTCTTTTTTTGTTTGATAGTTTTGTTTTTTTTGTGAATGTTTCTCTTCGAAGTTCTGTTGTATTTGTTCAAAATCGACACATTCTGGATCTAATGTGGCTAGTTCATTTAAAAAATAATTTTTAGAGTCCAATTCACGGAAGTTGAATTTTAATTTGGAAAAATGTTCCTAAAGTATAAGGTACTATTTTTATTTGAACTTACCTTGATTTTAAAATGATCTATTTCTATTTTTTCATTAAATTTTTGTTGTTTTTTGAAGCTATACTGATCTTGGAGTTTAAATTTGTTGCTCATGTTGAACTTTTAGTCAAACCGTTATTTTTTAAGCGGGATGATCAATGATTGGTTATTTTATTTCCACCAATGGATTTTTTGAAAGATGCAATAAAAAGCAAAAAGGAAGAATATAGTTCTCTGAAGAAAGATAAAACTAAAAAATGGGTAAAACGTGGAGATATTGAAGAAGAACAAAAAAAAAGATATTTAGAAGAACAAGAAAAAGAAAGAGTTGAAAAAGAAAAAAAGAAAAAAAGATATAATGTAGATATTGATGTAGATGAATCAAAAATGTTGAAACCCAAAATATTAACAAAAGAAGAACAAGAATTATTTGAAAAATCAGAAATAATAAAAAAAGCATTGAGAGAACTCAAACAACCAATGACTTTATTTGGAGAAACAGACAAAGAAAGAGAACAAAGATTAGAATTCATTGAAAAGAATGGAGTACCAAAAGAAATTAAAATTGAGTCTTTTGAATATCCAGAAGAAAAAAAAGAAACAAAATTAGAAAATATTTTCAAGTTTGAGAATTCAGAGTCTTTTCCAGTTCAAGAAAAAGATGAAAAAAATTCTCATTATGTCCATAAAATACTTTCATTAATTTTAAAATATTGGGAAATGGAATCAAAAACTACTTCAATAAACTCAAGAGAAGGAAAAATTTTGATAAACAGGTTCAATGATACAAAAAAAGATATTTCAAAATTTTTTGATTTACTTTTGGATGAAGCTGTTCCATTAAATATATTATCTGCTTGTCTTAAAATTGTAAAATCTATTCAAGAAAAAGAATATATGAAAGCAAATGATGAATATCTTGCTTTGGCAATTGGAAATGCTCCTTGGCCACTAGGTGTAACGGCAACGGGTATTCATGCAAGATCTGGAAGAGAAAGAATTGAAAAGAAAAACATTAAATCTATTTTTAATGATGATGAACAAAAAAGGAATTTACAAGCAGTAAAAAGATTAATAACTTATTCACAAACAATTTATCCAACAGATCCAAGTAAAATGATTTAAATAAAAAATTTTAAATTTATTTCGGAAAAACTTCAATTTGGTTTATCCAACCAAAAACTTTAGAATCTCAAAAATAAATTATTGGTTAAAAAAAAAAAGAACTGATGAGTGAACCTGAAGTAATTCAAAGATTACAAACACTTGCTAGAGATGGAACACCAAAAATAAATAAGAAAAAAACACCAAAATATTACTTTCAAGCTGGTTCTGCTTTTTTAAAAGCAGTTGTACAAAATAAAAAAGAAGGCGACGTTGAAACAGCTTACGTAAATGCTTATGCTTTCACTGTGTAAGTTATATAAATTAAATTTTAACAAAAATTAAATTAGATTGATTGAAAAAAGATTACCTTATCATCCAGACATAAACGACCCTCAATTCTATGACGAATTTATGTTTAATAAAAAAAAAATACCTGCAATTCAAAAAGATTTGGATGCAATGAAAAATCAAATTCTTAAAAATCATGGTATTTCAAATCAACCAGATGTTTTGGGTGGTCTTTTTAATTCTGTTTCAAGTTGGTTCGGAAGTTCAAGTTCAAGTACTCCAAAAAAACAACCAGATATGATTGATAATCTTGCTCAAAATGAAAAAGTACAACAATATGTTGGAGATCAAGTTTCAAAATATGCACAAAGTGATGAATTTCATGATCAATTTTCGAGTACAATTTCAAATACTGTAAATGATGACAAATATAAAGAATCATTTGGAAATACAATCGCTGATAATACAGATAATTACTTTCTTCAAGAATTAGCAAGAAATAAACAAGTACAGGATGGTGTTGCTTATACCGTCACAAAAACAGTTGGAAATAAAGAAGTTCAAAAACAAGTAGGAAATTATGTTGCACAAAAAGCACAAGATAAAGAAGTACAAAAGAAAATGGCAGAAGGAGCATTATATTTAGGGAAAGGAGCAATTAATAAAGGAGATGTAGTTAAAGACTATGCTTATGATTGGCTTTCTGATGAACAAAATCAACAAAAAGTAAAAGAAAATGCATCATATTATGGAAAGCAAGGTCTTGACTGGGCATCAGATGAAAAAAATCAAAAAGTAATTAAAGACAATGCGTCTTACTACGGTAAAAAAGGATATGACTGGGCATCAGATGAACAAAATCAGAAAATTATTAAAGATAATGCGTCTTATTATGGTAAAAAAGGATATGACTGGGTATCAGATGAACAAAATCAAAAAGTAATTAAAGACAATGCGTCTTATTATGGTAAAAAAGGATATGATTGGGCATCAGATGAACAAAATCAAAAAAAGATCAAAGAAAATGCTGCATATGTTGGTGATAAAGCTGTGAAAGGTGGTCAATTTTTAGGACAACTTGGACTTAATGCAGCTAAAGGTTTTTGGGATGACTATAATAAAAAATAAAAATTGAGTTGAAGATTCATATTTTTTTGTATTTTTATGTGCAAAAGTTGAAGGTTCAATTTTTTTGTCCAATCATCTTTATTAAATAATGCAATAAATTGATGAGAAACTTGAGCTCCAATTATATTTCAAAATGGATTCATCTTTACTAACAGACAAACAAGTTCAACAATTTATTTGTGATGGTTTCTTGATCATCAAAAGTACATTCTCAGAAGAGTTTCACAAAGACCTTTACAAAGAAGCTTTAAACCTTCATGAAAGAGAAGGGAATAATGGGAATAACATTTATCCAAAAGTGTTAAATTTATTAAAAGTCTATCAAGATAAACCAGTTGTTGATGCTCTTGAATCATTGCTTGGAAATAATTATATTATGCAACCTCATCGTCATCCTCATTTGAATCGTCCTGGAAGCAAGTTTCAACAATGGCACAAAGATTCATTTTTTGGATTCACAAAACCTGCAAGACATCATCATATCACTAATTTGATGGGATTCTATTATCCTCAAAAAACAACTATTAAAATGGCACCAACTGAAATAAAACCACAAACTCAATATTCTATGATTGACCCGAGAAATAGAGTTATAAAATTAGATAATAAACATAGAAAAGTAGATAAAGAAAAAGATATTATTTTTACTTGCGAAGCTGGAACAATTTTAATAATACACTATGATTTAGTTCATAGGGGAACTTCAAACAAGAGTTCTAATGACAGATTTATGTTTAAGTTTCAATTTTCAAGAACAGAATTTCCTTTAAAACCAACTTGGAATAGTCAAAATTTAATTTGGAAAACACCAATAAATATGAATCCTTTATTTGAAAGAATTGGTGAACATGTTTGGAATTGGATGTGTGGAAATGAGGTTAATATTAAAAAAATTAATATTGATCATAAAATCATTTCAAAATTGGATGCAAAGGACGAAGACGAACGTTTATTTGCCAATTATGAAATAGCACAAAGTGAAGATTTTGAACTATTATTCAAACGATTATCTAATTCTCAAATTCAATATGCATTGAATTCTGCATACGCTTTGGTTTCCAGTGGTGTTCATGGGATGAAATATTTGATTGAAGGCTTAAATGATAAATCAGTGACAGTACAATATCTATCTTGTTATATCTTATCTGAAATTGGTGTTCCTGCAAAAGATTCTATTCCAAATTTGTTAACATTGCTCAAAGCAAAGTATCTATTTTAATTTTAATCTCTTTTAGAAACCAAAAACATTCCGAAAAGAATTCTCATTTTGTCAGACTGTACATTATGGAAGCATTTGGAAATTTTGAAGTTTCTTCAAAAGAAGTGATTGATGCTTTATGTTATCATTTATTACAAATCAATGAATCAAATGATATGGTTAGATATTCTTCTGCAATGTCTTTAATAAAATTATGTGATGAATCTTCAATTGAATATTTAGAGAAATCTTTGAATGATGATTGTCGCTATGTTAGAGAATATTCTTTAATTGCTCTCCAAAGAATTGGAACAAAAGTATCTTTAAAAATATTTCAAGACTATCGTGATAAGCATAAGAATCTTGATCCACTTACAACTAAAGATAGTCAATATTAATAAAATTTAATTTTGAAGTAATGTTCAATTTAAAGCAATAAATATTGAAAGATACAATAAAATAAAACAAATTGTCAAAGTACTTGAACTATTTGTTGAGGGGTTCGAATTACTATTAATTGGGGTTTGTAATGATGAAATTGGTGATTTACTGATTGATGGACTTGAAATATTTGGAATTATGTTATCTGTTTTGTTAATGATAAATTTAGCCATTTCAATTACACCATTCATCATTTCTTGACCAGTAGCTATAATTTGATCTGCAGGTAAAAGAAAACCACCTTCTTCAGAAAATTGTGGTCGAACTTCAGCTGCAAAAGAAAATATTCCATTTTTTCCATAACACCAATCAACACCACTTCCAGATGCTTCATAAATCACTACACTTATTCTTCCAGGTTGATAAAATTTCGAAAAGGTTGATGTAATATTTTGAGACATTTTTGTGTTAATCAAAGTCAATTCAGTTTCATCTGGTGGAACTGATTTTGAATATCCATAAGGTCTCATTAATAATTGAGAATATGCATGGATGTCTAAATAAAATTTTACATTGGACAATGATGAAATATAATTGATTATTGCTTTTACTTCAATTTCACTATCCGCAGATGATCCTCGATATAGTTCAGAACATGGATCGGTTGAGCTTCCACCTGAATTCCATTGATAATTCCAATTTCTATTGAGATCTGTTCCAATACAACCACTTCCAGAATTGGGTGACCTAGATTTTCTCCATAAACGATTGGTTGTTACTGAATATGTGAAACCATCAGGATTCATAATAGGTATTATATGCCACTCAATAGTTTCTAATAAAAATTGAGTGGTTGAATTTGAGTTTGTCAATAAATCATAAATCATCCAAAATGAAGAAGTTATTCCCGCCCATTCTCTTGCATGTAATCCACTTGTAATAACAATACTTGATTTTATGTAGTTCGTTTTCTTTGTAATTTTAATTCCAAAAATATCTCGGTTTTCATAACTCTTTCCGATAATCATTTTTTCTGCTAGATCAGGATATGAGTTTACAATAGTATTTAACCAAATTTCATATTCCGAAAGAGTGTGGTATTTTTTAAAAAAATCAGTTTCATTGGAGTACAAATTTTCTTTTTCTTTTTTCATTAAATCTTCAAGATTAAAGTTTTTTTGAATTTGATAAGGAATATTTAGTATTTCTAAGGAATTTTCGACCTTGTCTTTCACTTTTTGATGTATTAAAAAATCAAAACTTTTGTCAATTGGTATTCCATCTTTCCAAACATCAATAGCATATATCTCCGTCAATTTTTTGAATTTTTTGTATTGTTCATTTGTTATTTTGGTGTTGTACAAATAAGTCTTTGAAAAAACCAAACTCAACAATGACAAAAAACAACAAAAACGAAATGATAGCATTTGATTGGCTGGGGTTTGTTTCTCACGTTTTTATTGTCATAAGTAGACCCTGCAAAGGTTTTTTTTTCAATGTGAAAGTTACCCAAATCATGAAGAAATTATTTTGAGAATTGAATGCCACAATTGAATTGAAAACAGGATTAATATTTATTCTTCATTTTCTAATTCAAGTGCCTTATTTTCAAGTTGGGTGGCTTTTTGTTCCAAAGTTTGAATTCTTTGTTCTAATGTTCCAATAGATTCGGTCGTTTCAAGAGTTTCACCTGTAATGCTATTTCTTCTGCCTCTTCTCATAGATACTCCAGCCCTTGATACTCGACCTCTAGCTTTCACATCTTCAGATAAAGTAGTTTCATCTGTGATGCTACTTCTTCTCCCTCTTCTCACTGACACTCCGGCCCCTGAGACTCTTCCCCTTGCGTTTACTGATGTTTGGCAAAGAACGATTGTAAAAAGCAATGCTAATAGAGCAACCAAGTGAAGGATGTTTTTCATGACTCTTTGTTTTTGTCATCCAATGAGATAGCCAAGTTTTAACGAAAACCACCAATCATCAGTTTTTGGTCTCAAAAAAATCTAAAAATTTCTAAAACAAATTTAGTGGAATTTTGATTTTTTTTCCTTCATTTTGAGTTTTTGAATTTTTTTGCACCGCTATCTTAAAACTGACTTTTCTGTTCATTCTGATTAATCAAGGTTTCTTTCGGGATAGGACCGTCGCCAGCAGTACTGGCAGTTTTTGGATTTCCAATAAAATTTTGTATATTCATCAGAAATATATTTCTTGCTCCATTATAATCTCTTGGAAGAGAAAAATTACAATATTTACAATTGAAATGATCTTTTTTTCCAAGTTTCCAATCTATTTTTCCACATGATCCACATGTACAACTGGTATAATGTTCTGAAACTTCATGTACTTGAACAAAATCTTTTTGAGCAGTTTTTAATGCTCCAAGTTTATAAGATGGACAAAAGAAAAATCCTTCTTCATTCCATTTAATACTTGGTTTACCACCATTGACTGGTATTCCAACACTTTGAGACATTTTTTCAGTTCTTTTTTTCATGTTTGCTTCTAATTTGATTTTTTTGTTTGTTTTCTTTTGTTTTTCTTTCAGCATTTCTGTTGAACTGTGAACATTACAGACATATTGCTGAATAGCATAATCTAAAGCATCTCGTGGTATTTTTTTCAATTTTCTATTGAACAACCAAGGGTATTTTGAAGATTCTGGATTCTTATCTGCATTTAAAATAATCTTTTTCAATAACAAAAAATTTGCATCATATCCAAGATCTTCAACAAAATGATGACTTAAATTGTAAACGAATCGAGTAATTCTCATCCATTCTTGTATTTTTTTCTTTTGTTCACTTGTTGGTTTTAAAAGAATTTTTCTTGATTGAATAATTTCATCTGTATCAAGTTGTTTTTTTGATAAACCAGTTTTATGTGAAACTTGTTTGTTTTCTTTTGGAACATCTTTTGATGAAAATAAAACACCTTCTGTTAATGAAGATTGTTCTACCAACTTTTTTGTCCAACAAATATTCTTGT